>JAVJIF010008262.1:0-169015 GCA_038442645.1 Agave tequilana | reverse complement strand
AGAACATGGGCAGGGGAAGTTAAAACGAGGCACTTGCACAGCTTGTAAACTTTGTTATTCAATCTATTTCTGTTATATGGAAAGTTTAACATTTAAATTATTGACTTAGTATTTTAAGTAAATAGTATTATGTTTGATAAACAAGTAGTGATCTTGTTCAGTTATGGAGTGATTGTAACAACCCTTGTGATCACTAGTATTGTACTTCTAAGAGTAGGGAAAACTATATATTAGTCTCCAGGTTTTTTTTCTCAAGAGTAAAAAAGCCATGAACTTTAATTTCGTGTGAAAAATCCCTCAAACTTTCTTCCAGTTTCACAAAACCCTTCTTTCTACATTTATTAAATACAAGGTCCTATGTATTTCTTTAATTGTCGTATTACCCTTATCTGTGGGCTCCTTGCCGCGTCAGCGTAGGATGCGTGAGGTGCAATTATTGTGTAACACGCATTGTAAAGTGGTAGCTAATAAAGTGTCTACCTTTGGCTCCTTTTTGTCAATGTTTGCGCGTTTGTGTCTACCTTTGTTGCTTTTTTTGAAACCACGAAATCAGGAGTAAATCTCCTTTTGCAGCTGAATTTATGTTGTGACACGACAACTCTGATAACAATTATTGAGACCATACGAACAATCGGGTTATGACACCAACTGTTGTTGCACGCCCAGGGCCATGATCGACATTGCGAAATCATGAAAATATGTAATACTTGCAAAGAAATTATTATAGAGCAAACTAGCAATATCAAGACGTACAAAAGAGTAGAAAAGAACACATAAATTAAACGCAGTTTAACCTAAATTAGGTCTACGTCTACGGGGAGAGAACTTGAGAGAATTTTATTAATAAACTTGATACGAGAGATCTAACCTTCCCCTTGAATTCTACAAGAGTATTAACATCTCCTTAAATCCCACTAGATAATAAAAATATTCCTTCTCTTTTTGCACCGTTACCTACTCCTCTTTTTGCATTGACTTTTTTTCTCCTTGTGTAATTGAATAGGTTACAATATTTATTTATAGAGTTTTGCAATTTAATTCTATTCGAACTATGAGATGAACTTGGCCATCAGATACTTGAAAAACTTGATCAATCCTTGTAGGAGTTGATTTTCTTAATCTAGAACAATTTTGGACCCTTCAATCTTTATAAATGCATCCTTCAATGAATATAATTTGTGTCCTACTCGGGGTCTACCAGAAAAGAAACCTACACGCGCCTGAAAAGGAAACAGAAACCTACCTATCGATTGCCACACATTTTTTTGATCTGCATCTTTTTCAAGTTCTTCTTCTTCAATTTTGATTAGATCTTATTTGACCATCATCTTCTCTTGAAAACAAGATCAATTTCACAACAATCTTCATCTTGACTTGCTTTTCAAGGCTTTAGCAAAATATATTGAAAATTTTAAAATTTTACCTTGATTCTTTTCTTGATTGTAATCATTCCATGAAGTCTTTATTCTTGTCCCCTCTCCTTGGGATCTTTGGCTGATTCACCGCCATGTCTTGGTCATCTCAGGCTTTGTCTTAATGCACCCTCTCTTTCCTGTAACACTTTCACCCAATTCATGTCCCATCACAGTCTTCCTTGAAGCTCCACCTCGCTATGAGCTCCCTTCCAAGCTTGTCATTATAACTCCACCTTGAACTGAGTTTTCTTCCTTAACTTGTATATCCCTTCACATTTCTCTCCTTTCAAGATTACCTTGTCTCCTTGGTTAGCTGTGATGATACCTTGTTACACTTGGATCTGGCATCCTTCTTCATCGAGCACTTCTATGGATATTAGATTTTACTGTGCCTCCGAGACATACCGGATCGCCTCCAGAGCACGCACCGTCCTATCTCTTCCTGTAACATTGACTATCCCGGTGCTGATGACCTCATAAGTTGAGCCATTCACCAGTTTGACACTCCCTTTCCTCCTTTGCAACCAAGGAGTTGAACATATCCTTATAGGCACATACATGAAGTATACTATCAGAATCAAATATTCAGCCTTTACCTTGAAAAGTGTTGTCTTCAATGTAGGAAACCATTAATATTTTGGTCTACTCATTGCTACATCTACCTCCTCTTGTTTTTCTCCTTTAAACCTTCTTTCTTTTCTACTTCCTCTTCTTCCCCCCCCCCCCCAAAAAAAAATCTTCCTTCCCCTCTTTGTTTCCCCAAATCTTAGTCTTCTTTTCCCCCTATTCTTCCTCTTCCTCATCATTTATTATTGAGATATCATGGATGAGAAAAATGATTTTTTAATGTGCTTAGTTTCTGAAAATGGTGGTTAAACCATGGTGATCCAACTAAATGAGAGCAACCTTTGATTCTTTATTTTAAAAATAAAGTAAGTATTCCACCCGATCTTCCTTTTCTCAACCTTAATTTAAAATACACGCTTACATAAGAGGAGAATATGGTTTTCACCATCACAAGCAACAAAGATTTAGAGTATAGATTTCAATTGTGTCGTGCATATTAGTCGCGAGTCGTCCATGTGTATGCTGTCGTTAGTGCGGATTCTTCCTCTCAACTAGCCACCAAAGAAACTCAAAAGTAAACAATATGTTCTCCCTTATTCAACAGTCGGCATTTCTCACTAGTTTTAAACTATCTCCTCTATAGATGAACATGCCCACTTGTATCACAAGATATACACATTTAAATGAAAGTGGACGTCTTTAGCTCACATTGTCCACCTGTATATAAATATAACTACCTTTACATCAAACTAATTACTTTTATCTCAAATTGACTACATTTTATCTCAATATGACTATCTTTATCTCAATCTGACTTTCTTTATCTCAAACTGACTACCTTTATCTCAACCTGACTATCTTTGTTTATGCAGTGTGATTGGATTCCTTTCTCACTAATCGCAGAACCTGGATGTTCGAGCATTCATGTCAACGAGCATCCCCCGTAACTGTTCCATTACTTGGAGTTAACCTCCAAATCTGATGAAGAACTAGATAAAGAGCTGATGAGCTAATAATTTATTCCACTACGACTGAAATTATTCTATAATCTCATCTAACTTTAAAACCATCAATAAAATAATTCAAGAAAGTATGACATTCATCAATTCATGTGGCTTCTTATTGGCATGTAGAGGCATATTATGACCAAATTTTAGTAAGGTTTTGTTAAATTTGAGGATGTGTTTTCTGTGATGAGCAGTGCAACCTACAATTTTAGTAAGGTTTGTGTATTATGGTCTTTTATCCTTTATCTTTTTTTCTTTGGTTTGGGATTTAGCCTTTTTTTCCCTTTTCCCCTATTTGGTTTGAGATATTTGGCATTAACAAAATACCCTGTGTCTATATCTATTTTTAAATTGATGTTGTGTTGTGTTTTGATGATCTTTTGTGCTTCGTTTTTTTAGGCAGAATACTTGGAACTTAAGAAAAATACACAGGTTTTGGCAATAAAATTCTGGAAGCTGCTAAAGTTGTGTCCTTCCAGATGTATTTGCTTAATATAGTGGTAGCTGTTTTTTGTGTTGCAAGTTATGCTTTTCTTGGATTGCTTGTTAAAATCTATGTACCAAGTATCATGTGGCCGTGTCGTGTTCGAAACCTGTCCGACACGTGTCAGCCACATATCTCGTGTGCATTTTTAAGAATTTGCACTTATCCACCTGTTTTGTCCATGCCAATGTGGCCATTTCCATGCAATGTAGCCTATAATTATAACTATGGGTTTTGTACTTAGATAGTTGAGATGCATGATGATACTTCTGAATTTGTACCTTCTTTTTAGTAACTTTCCTATCTAATAATAATATTTGTTTTGCTTGGATAGAGGTTTCCTGGCCATCCATTTTTGTGAAAGAGTAGTAAATGAAAAGAAAAGTTGCCCTAGTGTATTATGAAGAAAAATGGGAATCAATGATTAGTGATAGGCAGGAAAGAGATAGGGATGTGAAACATGTACGTGGGCGGAAGCAATTGATAAAATAACTCAAAGAAACGTTTCACCAACATGAAGACTGTTGGTAGAAAAATACTTAAATCAGTTAATATCAGCTTTATGTTTCTAAACATGTAAATACTAGATCCTAAAATCACTTAGAGAAGTAATCACAAACACGAGAGAGATTTTTTCGAGGTTCAGCAACTTGCTCTATGTCCCCATCTACACTGCAATGAAGTATACTACTATCTCCACTAGAATTTGACTACAAAAGAACCCGCAAGACCTGGAGCCTCAATTCCAACTTTCAATCCTCTACCAAAGAGGAACTCTCAAAGAAAATGAAGATTACAAAGACATGGTGAACTCCACTAGATCACAAACACTCTCAAATACAACTTCCTATAGTATAGAGTGTAGATTTGAGGCTCAAGAAGTGTGTGAGAGAAATATCAGAGAAAGAATGTTTTTAAGAGCTGAAAACTATCATAAAAAAATGAAGATTTGAAGCTCGAGTGAGAAACTTGAAACTTTGAATTTTTCTTGATTTTTTTCAAATAAATTTCTAACTATTTCTTGATATGAAACTTTACAATGTCCCCTATTTATAGAAAGAGGGGTAATGTCATTAGAGAGTTAATCTGGTCATTAAACACCTGATAAGACCCTGAAAAGCTAAAATATATCCGTTTGGGGATAAAACAAAATGGTATATGAAGGACTTGGGGCATCATCCCAAAAGACTAGTCTTTTAGGTGGAGTTGCCCAAATCCTTATATTCTCAAGACCATCCCCACGTCTAGCCGATGTGGGACTGTTTGTTCGACCAAAATCCCAACAATCCCCCCTCGAACAAAGAGTCTCCTTATAAGCTCAACTATCTTCACACTGGAAGATCAAATGCTCCATCGAGATCCAACTCTTCACTGCGTGAGGCTACGATACGCCTTATGTGAAGCACTGCAGTCGGTCACTCCTCTACACAGCGTGGTAGCCGGCACGCCCATTGTAAAGGAGCACCACTGCCAAATTTCTCGAGAGCCCAACATTAGCTTCACAGGGGCCTATTGCGCCTTTTGCGCCAGTGGGGTGGGCAGGCCCATTGCGCCTTTGCGCCATTAGGGGATCTGGAGTTTTGGAGTAGTGGGTGAAGCTTCTCAGGAGTCCAAGAGACCTGCAAGACAGTGCCATTAGGGGGTCGGGTTAGTTTCGATTAGAACCCATCCGACGATTAAGTCAGACTTTGAGGTATGAGAAGTAAATACAAGAAGTAAATACCGGTGAAGTAATAAATGATTCAACATACTAGTTTTGATATTTGTGACCTCCTTTATATAAGGAATATGAAGGGGCAAAATAGTATAGGTCATACCGAATGTGGTTATTTAAATCCAAAGAAATGATAAGTAGACAATTGATTAGCAGACCTACTAAATTAGAAAATAGACCCCAAAATTATCCTAAAAACTCTTATATTCTACACACCCAATTTAAGTCTAAAAACCAGTTTGTAAGATTTCTAGGGTTAAACCTGACGTGAACCTTTCATAATTAAACTTATGTTTTTATTAGATCTTTCAGAATATGAATTTTCTTTTGAAATTTAAGTTTAACACTCTAACCATGCATTGAGAACTTGATGAAATGTTTATGAAATTGTTTTATTCAATTCTTCATAAAACTAATTAATTATATACATATTGTAATTGTCACACAATTCTAAATGCTTTCTCTCAATTTCAGAAATAACATACCTCTGTATTATTAAAACTAAAAATGCATATCTAGAAAGATAGCTATGAAACTATCTGAAAAATAATCTAAACAAAGTACAAATAAAGTCATATTAAATTACAAATTTATGTTTAATCAATATTGTTTATAAGCTAAAGTTTGTCTAAATTTGATTAACCAAAACTTAAGAAATCTAATTAATATTATACAATTATCAAACAACTTTAAAAACTCCACTATTTTTTTTCATTTTCCAAAAATAACTATGCATTTTTTAGGAACAAAAGGTGAAAAGATCGCAATTACTCAGGTCTCAATTTAGTTAGGATTATGATAAAGGAAGCCCAAATTTTAGGATCCGTCTATTAAACAAAACTAAAATGACTTAGTACCTCACTTTAATTGAAATTCTATAAAAAAAACCAATTAGATTAGAATCTTAATCTCCTAAATCTTAGAAAAAGATGATGCAATTGGGTTTTAAACTTAAATTGGGTGATTTTTTTTTTTTTAAGGGAGGATAAGTCTAAATTTCTAGAGTTTATGGGTTGAGTAATAAAGAGAGTTTTGAGGTTGAAAAAGAATTTAGGTTATAGGGTATAGTGTACTTACTAATTATATGAGTGTACTAACAAATTATTGTGGTAAAGTTATAATATTTGAGAAGTTAATTCTATATTTTGGATTTTACAGTTGAGGGTGTAAATTATCCAAGAAAATCTTAACGTATTTTTGGGGGTTACTTATCACTTCTTTGGGTTTAAATAAACACACTCGATCATACCTAGTCCTTGTCTAGCTATAGTCAGCTTTTATGGTGGGGCCAAGCCGATGTTGTGCTGGCTTCGGTTGATGGGCCTAAAGCCCGTCAACCCATGCACTTCAGGCACTATGCGCTAGCAGCACAACTCAATAGAGAGAAGAAAATACAAACCTCTTTTCACCATGTTTGTCTAATTTCCTATGGGTCACTCTCTCTCAAGGCTACCCTAAATATTTATGGATTATCCCGAAATGATTCCACACCCCCCAACCACTCAAAAAAAAAAAAAAAAAAAAAAAAAAAAAAACCATCCACACACACACACACACATTTTTTCTGTGATTTCAGACTGTTTAGAATCACTTTTATTAGGACTTTATTGCTGCTATTAACCGCTCATTGGTTCCAACTCTTTTTTTTGGCTAAGATCTCTTGGGTCTAACTCTAGTACACTACAAATCTTGTGTCAATACAATGAACTACTTATACATGTATGCCATGCTGCGAATTTTGGTTACTACCGCAACAATTTTAGTCCCATACGGAGAGAGCGGCGGATATAACTTGTGCTGGTGAGGTTAAAATGAGGTGATCGGGCTACGAGGATCCATACTTACCTGGACGGGGTCAATTGGGTGATCAAGGAGGCCCAGGCCTAGTCCAGCGGCTCACATTGCACTCTGTGGGAGCGCTGGGCTACGATTTCCCCAAGCGGAAAGTCGACGTCATAATTTGTGATAGAGGGGGTATGCGCTGCGCGGCCCCTGCCCAAATCTAATATGTTTGAAACTTTTTTTATGTGACTATAATATGCAGCTGGATTATGTACAGAAGTTATCACTAACATTACTTATCACATAAAACAAATTGGGATACACTCCTGGAAACATTTTGTTGTTTCTATAATATCTTTTGCTCTGTTTAATAGTCTCTTTTGCATAGTTTACTAGTTTTATCACTTTCATAGCTTATATTTATTCTTGCTCATAAACTGAGCCACATATCTCTTGCATACTGCATTTAGTAATAAAAAACCCAGTTTACATTTCACAGAGGTAGGATTTATAATCCCCAGTGGGTGTTCCTGCTGATAAGTACTTAGTCTCTTAGTTTTGCAGGGTAATTGTACCTTCTAAAATTAACTTCTTACTTTTGCATGGTAATTGTATTTTCTAAAATTAACTTCAACCTCTATTTTTGCCTTTTGCGAGTATAATTGTAAACAAGCTTCTACGTAGAGGCAAGAGCACTTACGTAGAACAAGAACACATTCTCCCTAATATTTACTAGTCAAGAGCACTTATGTGGAACGTGGAATGAAGAACACATATTTTCCCAAATCTTTACCTTGTAGGAACCCAAGAGGAGACCAACCAAAGATTGGTGATACATGTTCATCTCTTCATCATTTTCCACTGTCCACACCAAGCCGTCGACTTGTAAGGAACACTTATCTTCACCAAAAGAGGATATCAACACTTACAAGCACGTTCGTTATAAATAAATAAATAAAAACACTTAGAAGTGCACCCCTACAACTTATGCAAAAACACACCATAGTATAAAAATTGGGTGAAGAAAACAATTACTTGTGCCACTACCACTCATGTACAATCCTAGGTGTTTTTACCGAACCATCATGAATTATGAGAATTTGCATATTGACCCTCTAATTTTAACACCGTCAACTTTTTCATTAAAAGAGACACTTGCAAACCATGTGCCATTAAAAGAGACGTGCAAAGCAACTGTCCCTCTTAAATTTATTTTTAAAATAAATCCACTCGTACCTCATCATCTATCACCACCACCACCCTGCCCCCTCCTCCTCCACCTTCTTCTTCTTCTGAAACTCACCACCTTCACCACCACCTCCTCCACCTCCTCCACCACCATCAAACCCAAATCCCTTGTTAATTTGAACACTTATCCCAAATCCCTCTCTCTCTCCAGCAACTCCTCCTTTCCATTATCACTATCATCAGTACAACCTCATTCTCCTCTCTACTACTTGGATTTTTTTAGAAAGAAGATAATTATGGGAAATTTGAGATTACAAACATTTAATTGAAAATAAATGAGCTACTGAAGTAATTAGATGAATTAAGTAGTTCACGTGCAAAACACGTGACTGATTTGGACGAAAAAGTTAACACGTGCAAGTTTTTATACCTCAGGGGTTTTTGTGCAACACCTTTGATAGTACAAGAGTGTTCAGCATAATTTACCCAATAAATAAATAAATTAAAATACTTACAAGCACACCACAACATCCTATGCAAAACACACACAATACAAAAATGGGTGAAGAACACAAATATTTGTGCCACTAACAATGGTTGACTTCTATGTTATTTTTGGCTAGCCAGATACTATGGTTTTGTTTGGTAAATGGAGTTGGGAGTGTGGAGTTATAAGTTTTGAAAAGAGTGGAGAAAAGAGTGGAGGAGAGTTAAAGAGAAGTTGAGTTAACTATACATTAATTTTGAATTGGTGTAGGAGTTAAACACTTGCCCTCCAAAAGTAAGGGTAAAATGCATAAAAAAATCAAAAAATAAAAATCCCTAATTTGCCCTTGATAAGACCTACAATAATTTTTACTCTTATAAAATTTCAATGTTTGAAAAAAAATTAGCAAGAGTTAGAAGCCTCTAGCCAATGTTGATCATAACTGTTCAAAGATATAGCTAATGTTGTTGCGGTGATGTGTGGTCAAAAGGTGAGAAGCAAATACCCAATTAGAAAATGAGTGGTTATTAAAATGTCAGCTTATGTTTGTTTCTTGTGGCAATCATATTGTTTTCCATTGATTTGTAAAGGGAAAAAACTTATAAAAAAGTGTCGAGAAGCTAAATTACAAGTATTCTAAAAAGATTACAAGTAGATCTCCTCTGAGATTCTGGAGAAGTATGCCGATAGGAGTCTGGTCAGCGCACGACCACTTTGTCCTTTTGACGATACGATCGATAGGATTCCCGTCTCGCCTGGTTCGGGGAATCGGAGAACAGAAGGCTGACAGAACCCTCTTGTTACTTCTCAAACCGCCTTCTTGGGAATTCCTTCTCGCCTGGTTCCGAAATTTCCTTAAAAGGAAGGAAGGTATTAGGGTATCAGCACCCTGATTAGAGAAGTAGTTCTCTGAATTCTCTGAATTCTTGGAAGCAAGAGAATATATCTCTGTTTAGCCTCTCGCCTCTTGTGTGCGCTCTGCGTGGTCCGTGGTCTCTGGTCTTCTCTCCTTGTGCCCCTGGTGGGCTATTTATAGGGAGAGTAGGGGTATAATTATCCCTTGAAAATATGGAAACAGATTGATTCTAATCCGTTCAAATCTGAAAAGTAACCTTGCTGTGAGGCCAGAATCAGCTTCTGCGAAGGTAGAAGTAGCAGGTAGATCGGTCTCCTGATTTGTTTTGATCCTTTCCATATAATTGGAAGATCTCCCTTGATCTTCTTACTCGTTTTAGGAGAGTCAAGAGGTTATGGCAAGCAACTGCCAAATTTGATCTCAGATTTGATCTTGATTAGATTTGATCTTGAATTAATTTGATCTCATCTGGAGATTTAATTGGTCAAAGGTTGACCATGACAGACCCGCAGCGGAGCTGCCGCATCGAGCTCGCAGGGGAGCTGGAAGGAGCATCTGGCGAAGTTAGAAGAAAGCTCTTCAGCGGAGCTGGATAATCATCTGTGGCGAAGCTACCGACTATCTGCGCGGTTGCGTGTGGCTTCGAGCGAAGCTGACTCTCTGCGGAGTTAACTGAGTACTTCAAGCGAAGCTGTAAGTTAGCTCCCTGATGGAGCTTTGAACGGCTCCAAGGCGAAGTTGGGCGATCTTAGCCTCTCAGGCGAGGCTATCCCTTGGGCTCAAGTGATGCTAAGTGTTGAGCTAACCTAGCATCTTAGACCTGCTGAGGTCTGTTCAAAGACAATCTGGCTTACTGTCTGCTTTACTGGATCAGTAGAGTCCAAGTCGCGATTTGTCCCTCGGAGATGGGTGAAAACTGGTCGTCAGCTTGTCTGTCACTTGTCTTTTGTAAATGTCAACAAGTTTAGACATTGTTCAGGCCAGTCAAGAATCTTGTCTTTTTTAAAGTGTCAACAAGACCCCCTTCAAAGTTTTCGAAAGTCTGCAATGGAATGGTTCAGGCTTCGAAATACTTGAATTATTTTGATTGATGGTATGTGAAGTACGAACGTCGCCATGGTGGTTGAGTTCAGCTTCGCTTTTAATCCTGCTTTGGGATAAGTTCGCCGAAGAATCGTGTAGATTCGCGACTCTGGGTAGCTTCGCGTCTGAGTAGCTCTGCATCTGAGTAGCTCCGCGTCTGAGCCTTCCGGAATAAGTTCGCTTTAGAACATTGTTCCTTTCCTGAGGCCAACTGCTTTCGGCCAGTTACGAGAAGGATTATGTCCTTTCCGAGGTTGAAATAACTTCTCTTGCATTAACGAGGGAGATCATTCCTCCCTTGCGCATTTTCGAGGGAGACTATTCCCTTCTCAAGGCTCAGTAAATGCCTTAAATTCGCTCGTGCTTCTATGCTTGAAGCAGCAGCGGTGCGCTCAGGCCATGAGGCCTATAAATAGGACACTTGAGGTCCTCTGCAGAGAAGCAGTCTGTTCATGACTTCTCTTGATTGTCTAGAGAAATATATTCAGATTTCTGAAATAGTGGGGGTGCCCACTCTGGTCATTAACCGGCCAAGAACTGGTGAGTCTCGGTCATCCAGGGACTTTACCAATGAACTAATGACTTTAGGGAGTTTATCTCCCTTAATTTAGCTTTATCAGCTGCCTCAGGGATTGATTTCCCTTGTTCTTCATTTTGTATCTGACTGATCTGCAGAGAAGGGCTTAAGCTCTATTTCCCAGCTTCCTGACGAAGCTATCATTTGAACAAATAAAGATCATTGCATGCTTGCTTGCTAAGTTCGCCACATAGGCAAGAATTGGGACTTAGTCTCTTCAAGTTGAGCCAGTCTTGCCATATAGGTGGGGTCAAGACTGTGTCCGTCTGAATCAGTCTGGCTTAGCCATATAGGCGAGGCTAGGACTTGGCTTATGCTGAGCTAGCCCATCATCACTGTGCAAGCGAGGCTATCCTCTGCTTAACTGAAACCGAAATCCATCCTTAAATTGCAACTGAATTGAATATAAGTAGCTTCGCCCTAAAGAATTTGACTTAGCATATCATTTTTGCAGCTTTTCCTTTGACTTACGGCTGACTTGTTTCAGTTTGCATTGCAGTGAGCTATGTTCGCCAGTCTTTCGATTTGATGAAAGAGATCAGGAAATTGCCTCTTGCTTTCCAGTTAAAACTTTAAATCTTAAGCAGGAGGAACAAACTGGGGCAGCTGGTGTGTGTTCCCAGAAGAGGTTGGCAGTCGCTTATCCGAGATGATCCACTTCGAGGTGAGGCTGGTAGTCGCTTATCCGAGATGATCCACTTCGGGAAAGCGGACATCACCTGTAAGGTCTCGGATTCTTCCATTGCCAATTTTCATCAAAGAAGATCCAGCCTTATGGTGGCAACCGGTCCTTTGCCAATTTTTATCAAAGACGATCCAGCTCCTTAATGGTAAAATCTGCCATTATGCGAAGGATTACGGCCTTGTGCAGGAGGAAGGCCTTTCGTGTCCAGTTGGTTTCGCTTGGAAGTAGATAGGACCACTTGTATGCCTTTGGAGCAAATTATTCTGTTGTACGAAACACAACCTTGATGTAGTAGTATCAATGTACCTTCCCTTTTAAATCAATAAAAGTTCAGTTTTTGCTTATCTGATTTGCTTCTCCTTCTTTTCCATTTGAAGTGGACCGGCGGAGCTAAACTTCATGCGAAGTTAAAGACAAGATCCCATCTGAACCAGGAACGAGCTTCCAGCGAAGCTAGCATGAATTATCTGCGAAGCTCGGGCTGTGCTTTTAGCGGAGCTAAGGCATGTTTTTCAGCGAAGTTATTCATGCGTCACTCGAAGTCAGCACTAGACTTACGGCGGAGTTAGCCTTTAGTGGGGCTGAATCAGCGCTTCTCGGGAAGGCTCTTTAGGCGCCGTTTCAAATTAATTTGAAACGACAGCCTGTGCTCTTTTCGAGGCGTCGTTTAGGCAATCATCAGCCTATAAAAGCCTGATCGGGCTTTGAAAGAGAAGACACTTCTCTTTGAATTTTCAGAGGACTTCTCTCTTCTTCCTCTTCTTCTTCGTTCAAGAATCCAAGAACCTTTTCAGTTCTTCAATGGTTCCAAAGAGACAAGCAGGAAAAGAGGTCGTGACCTCTACGACGGAGGGTCCTTCTCCTCCTCCGGTCATCGAACGACCGATCGCCGGTAGGTTTTCCCTTTTGATTAGAGATTTTCATCTCTCTCTTAAAGCCGATTTCTGGCTATCTTTCGATGAACCCAGAATGATCAATCACGATCTCGTAATCTTAGGGAGTTCAAGTCCCTGAATTTCCCTTGCTTTCTTGACTGGGAATATTAGAACCGAAGGGTCTCTTCTTTAAGCTTCCAGGCGAAGCTGTCCCTTAGGTGGTTCACCTCCTGTTGAATGACAGGATGCGAAGCTAGCCTTGGGAGTGTAACCGAAAAGGACCTTAATGCCCTTAAAATAGTCTTTAGACCATAATATCCTTCTGACGAAGTTAGCCTTTGGGGCTTTGTCGCATTCTGTTGTTCGAGGCTAAGCTTTCGGAGTGAAGCTAACACTTTGACATTTTCCTGCATCCTGCCTTCATGTGGAGTGCGGAGTTACACTGCAACTGTGAAGCTAAGCTTTGGGGCGAAGCTATCATTAGGCCAGCTTCGCTCGGAGAGCGAGGCTATGCCTTAGCAAAAGTTGCATTTTTGCTTTAGCCTTTGTTTGACTGATGAACTAATCATAGTTTTTCTTTGTTCTTGTAGTGCACTACACTCCTGGTCCTTTGAACAGTCTCTTTGGCACAGCCAGGGGGCTAGATGACAACGTTAGCCTGCAATTCCAAGGACAGGCTTCGCTGTTCAGCGAGCGAAGCTCTTCTGCTCGGGATACACTTATTCATGGTGGGGATCAACACACCATGAGGAGCATCTTAACTACTGCTCCCCTTGAAGACTCTGACCGAAGAATCTATCGGAAGCCCGGTTTCATATTCGGAGATGCAGCGCCAGACCATGATCGCCAGCTGCTAGCCGGAGAGGGGCAGTGGATTTTTAAATTAGATGGTGAGAAGTTCTATCTCCCGTCTAGCAAGCGGCATTTTCCCTTGTCCTTCTTTCAATGCGTGACGAGGGCTCGGAAGATGCAGTGGCAAGTGAGTCGGACTACTGAATCCGTTCACGTAGGGAAGTTGATAATTCCCTCACCCGGTTACACAAGAGCGGGGCCTCCTCGCTGCATAATGGGTCTCCACCCTGAGAATGTACTCCCAGACATCCCAGTGAGAGAAAACCCTGCGGTGACGCAGACCTTTGGGAATCAATTCTTTAAGGTTCGTGGCAACTATTCAGCCATTGATTTCAGGACTCCAGGGAGGATTCACCCTCCGAAGGCATGGTGGAGGGATTTGACTCTATATGTCCTTGCTCATTTTGAGGAGGATCTGGAGAGGCTGGGGCTTTATGAGGCCGTCAGGGCAACCTGTTATGGCATTCAGATGAGCGTAGCGAACTTCTACACCATCTTTGAGTTATACTGCCCGGCTACAGGGACCTTCTTCACCCCTGTTGGCGAATTGGGTATGGCCCTGCACGAGATGTGGGAAGTCTCTGCTCTGCCTTTGGGATCTCTCCCATACGAAGAATATTTTTTCGTGCGAGGCGGAATTGGTACTTCTGGAGAAGCAGGAGCCCGCCTTGTTTGAGACTTACCGGGAGTTGATGTGCCACTTGTACATTTGCTCCAGCATGCATGGGAGCCATAAGGGAGCTTCATGCAGTTTGAAGAGCTGGGGAAACTATTTGTTCCCTGACATGGAGAATACTCCTGAAGCGGCTCATTGTGGAGTTGCTGATGAAGACATCTTTCGCCGGGTGCAAGAGCATTCTCAAGGGGATCTAATTCTGGAAGAAGATGACGACCCCTATGAGAAAGGCGATATTCTTCGGAGTTTCCACCACCAGGCTCGTCGGCCGACGTCCCGAAGGCACTTCTGGCTGGTTTCTTGACGGTCTGGTTGAAAAGATGTGTGGTGCCATCTTCATCTGGCGATGTCATTCATCCGACTGTCTTGTTGCCTGCCGTTCGTCTAGTCCATGGTCGTTCTCTTGGACTCCTTCCAGCCATGGTGTGTTGTATTCAGAGAGGCCTTCGCGCATTGACGGAGGCTTTCTGTAGGCCACCAACGACGAAGCGGGGAAAGGGGACTATTTTATCCTGCGACGGACCAAACCCAGAATAGGTCTGCCATATACTTATCTAATGGCATGGTTCGCCCTTCACTGCCCTTCCATCATCCAGGCCGGAGAGGAACCCCCAGAAGGTGTTCGAACGGCGCTTCTCCGTCGATTCGAGGGATGTTCATGGTTGAAGACTTATGTGGCTGCGGTCCGTAAGCTACTGTGCCGCCATGACATCTATAACCTTTTCTGCTGCTTCCCCTATATTCGGGATGCGGGCTATGGTGAAGAATTCAAGGATGTGGGAGAAGGGCGGACGTCATTAAGCCGGGGAATCTTTGAGTGGCTGGTTAGCATCTGGCCCTCACATTTGTTGTATAGAAGCGATGACACCTGTTACTTGGAGCCCTATGTCCAAGTCGGTTTGTCCGTCAGTTTGGGTATGACCAACTGTATGTAGGCAATCCAAACAGCAATCTGGCCTTCATGGGGAGTCTCATCGATGGAGCCGTGCCTGGCGGTTTTTTCATTGCTGGCTGTACCGAGGCGCGGCTGTGCATGCCGCTAAGGACTCCGAACCTTCTGATGACCCTGGGATTCTGCCAGTGGTATAGGACCTCAAACTCCACACCCACCGGATTTTCTATTAATTCCTCTGGTGTGAAGTTAATTTCTCAGCGGCTGAAGCGGAAGGTCACTGAGAAGAGCGAGGGTAAAAGGGTTCGCGTCCCAGGCCTCGGGAGTTCATTGCCGTCGATGACAGCGAAGCCTCGGATGCAGGAAGTCCTCGCTTCGAAGCGAATACAGGTGCTGAGACTCCAGCAGCTACTTCTGGCGGGGTAGGCACGGCCCCCGTAGAATAGGTCGACGTTGAAAAAGTGGAGGAAGAAGATCCCGACGTCCACTTCAAACGAAAATGGAGGGTAGATCTCGTAGGAAGAGGGTAGTGAAGAAGCCTCGTCGCTACGCTCCTACGGTTGTTGCAGAGGGCGAACTATCTGCAGCGCTTCCTCCTCCTGCTCCATTAGCAACTAAATCGTCGGTTCCTGAACCGACTGCTGGTAAAGCCGCTTCGGACCCGGGTAAAATCAGCTTCATTCTTGTAATATACTTCTTATGTGTTCCATATAGCTCATTGTTTACTTTATGATTCAGGAACTGAGGCGGTGAGAAGCCCGAGAGCTGAAGCTGTCAGAGAACAAGGGAGCATTATGATCCTTGTTTACTTATAAAGAGGGCGATGAGGCTGGCTATTTTGCCGTCTTGGAAGAGTCCGGAGATGATGCGGCTGATGTAGGTCCTTCGGGCGCTGGGACTTCGAAAGGAAGCCCCGAAGCTTCTAGCTCCTTTGGGTGGACCACGGAGGGTTCGGCCAGTGAAGGGGGCCGGCCATTCGTGTTGATTCCGCCAAAGATTTTCCAATGGAACCCGCAGGTGTTGACATTTTAAAAAAGACAAGATTCTGACTGGCCCGAACAATGTCTAAACTTGTTGACATTTACAAAAGACAAGTGAAAGATATGCTGATTGGTCTGAATAATGTCTAAACTTGTTGACATTTACAAAAGACAAGTGACAGACAAGCTGACGACCAGTTTTGTACTTGTTGACATTTACAAAAGACAAGTAACAGATAAGCTGACGACCAGTTTTCACCCATCTCCGAGGGACAAGGAAGCAACTTGGACTCTACTGATCCAGTGAAGCAGACAGTAAGCCCAGATTGTCTCTAAACAGACCTCAGCAGGTCTAAGATGCTAGCACTTAGCATCACATGAGCCCAAAGGGATAGCCTCGCCTGAGAGGCTAAGATCATCCAACTTCGCCTTGAAGCCATTCACAGCTCCGTCAGGAAGCTAACTCATAGCTTCGCCGGAAGTGCTCAGCTAACTCCGCAGAGAGTTAACTTCGCTTGAAGCCACACGCACCGTGCAGAAGGATGTCCGGTAACTTCGCCACAGACGACATCTAGCTCCGCTGAAGAGCTATCTTCTAACTTCGCCACAGACGATATCTAGCTCCGCTGAAGGGCTATCCTCTGACTTCGTCACATGCGCCATCCAGCTCCGCTGTGAGCTCAATGCGGGCAGCGCCGCTGCAGGTCTGCTATGGTCAACCTATTGACCCTTTAAATCTCAGGATGAGATCAAATCTAATCGAATCAAGACCAAATCTAATCAAGATCAGATCTGGGATCAAATTTGGCAGTTGATTGCCGTAATCTCTTGACTCTTCTAAAACGAGTAAGAGGATCAGGGGAAATCCTCCAACGATATGGAAAGGATCAAAACAGATCAAGAGGATCAACCGACCTGCTACTTCTAGCTTCGCAGAAGCCGATCCTAGCCTCGCAGCAAGGCTACTTTCTAGATTTAAACAGATTTGATTCAATCTGTTTCTATATTTTCAAGGGACGATTATACCCTTGCTCTCCCTATAAATAGCCCCATTCACAGCTCCGTCAGGTAGCTAACTCATAGCTTCGCCGGAAGTGCTCAGCTAACTCCGCAGAGAGTTAACTTCGCTTGAAGCCACACGCAACCGTGCAGAAGGATGTCCGGTAACTTCGCCACAGACGACATCTAGCTCCGCTGAAGAGCTGTCTTCTAACTTCGCCACAGACGATATCTAGCTCCGCTGAAGGGCTATCCTCTGACTTCGTCACATACGCCATCCAGCTCCGCTGTGAGCTCAATGCGGGCAGCGCCGCTGCAGGTCTGCTATGGTCAACCTATTGACCATTTAAATCTCAGGATGAGATCAAATCTGATCGAATCAAGACCAAATCTAATCAAGATCAGATCTAGGATCAAATTTGGCAGTTAATTGCCGTAATCTCTTGACTCTTCTAAAATGAGTAAGAAGATCAGGGAAATCCTCCAACGATATGGAAAGGATCAAAACAGATCAAGAGGATCAACCGACCTGCTACTTCTAGCTTCACAGAAGCCGATCCTAGCCTCGCAGCAAGGCTACTTTCCAGATTTAAACAGATTTGATTCAATCCGTTTCTATATTTTCAAGGGACGATTATACCCTTGCTCTCCCTATAAATAGCCCACCAGGGGCACAAGGAGAGAGGACAACGCGAAAGGACTCCAGAAGAAGAGAGCTCCACTCACGCAAGGACTTCTTCACGACTTCTCGAGAGGACGCACCGTGCGTACAAACAGAGATCTATTCTCTTGAATTCAGAGACTTTTAGAGAGCTGCTTCTCTAATCAGGGTGCTGATACCCTAATATCTCCCTTCTTCTCAAGGAATCTCCGGAACCAGGCGAGAAGGAATTCCTAAGTGAAGGCGATTTTGAGAAGTAACAAGAGGGTTCTACCAACCTTCTGTTCTCTGATTCCCCGAACCAGGCGAGAAGGGAATCTCATCGCTCGCATCGTCAAAGGGACAAAGTGGTCGCGCGCTGACTAGACTCCTATCAGCACACTTCTCCAGAATCTCTGAGGAGATCTACTGTAATCTTCTGTATTACTTGTAATTTAGCTCCTCAATTTCTCTTTTTGTAAGTTTTCCCCTTTGCAAATCAATGAAAAACAGCAGGGGCTGATGCAGCCGTCAAGACGATTGAGGCGATATCATCTTTTGGTACTATTTTGACCTTTTAATTCTTGCTATTTGTTATGTCTTGCCTAAACAAAGTCTTGTTGCAGGTGTTCCGCCACTGGGTGCATCGACTTCAAGAGAGCCAACCAATCTTCCCGAGGGAACCAGGGGTGAAGTAAGTACTTCGACCGCGGCGGATGCTGCTGAGTTGGATGCTTTGTATGGCGACCTGCCCTCTTATCAGCCTGAACCAGCCAGAGGAACTGATGTTGAGGGGACGGTAGTCATGGAACCAATCTCACTTCCAACTATATCGGTGAGTGAGATGCCATCGGTTTCGCCAGCGCCACCTGTCTTGCCAGGTGCAGAGCTGAGGGTGATTACCAGTCCTACTTCTCCAACACTGGTGGTTGAGCCTGCTCTCCCAGAAATAGTCACTAGTCCGACCTCGGTTGTGGCTAGTGTACTGGTTCAATGAGGACTCCTCCGAGATCGCCGATGACCTCTCATGTTGCTGCAGCCAGTGCTTCTACTATTCCTTCCACAGTGGTGTCAATAAAGTCGGTGGAAACTGTTTCTTCAGGGGCTGCTCGTCTGCCAGGAGTGATTGAGGTCGAGAATGAATTTGTGGCTGAGCTAGTTGATAGCTTTTATAAGAGCTTGAAGCGATCCATTGCTTTGATCTTGAAAGGCTCGACTACCTCATTCTCTGCTTTAAAGGTGGTCCTCTCCCGAAGCATTGACAGTATCCGAGACTTTGGAGGGGATGACCAGGCTGCTGCATTGGAACTTCTGGTGGACTAACTTAAGAGGGATGTAGACGAATGGCGCCGTCTTAGCCATTCGGACCTGGAGTCTTCGGTTAACGAGCAGCTTGCGCACCTTGTTGCTCAGATGCATGAAGCTCACCTTGCCGCTCAGGAAGCTGCTAAGGCCATTTTTTCTGATTTGACATCCTTGGAGATAAGGAAAGTAGAGCTCGGGGATGCCATAGACGCTTCTAGCAGTGCTCTTTTTGACGCTGAGGACAAAATTAAAAAGGCCAAGGAGATGATCAAGAAGGCTAATCTTCTTTTATCCAAGGCTGAACCAGTGCGTCTTGAAGAGACTGCCCGGCTTGAGCAGCTTAAGGCTCAGAATGACGAACTCTTGTGGCAAGAGCTAGCTCAGAGGGCAACCTTGGTTGAAGTTGAAGCTCGCTTGGCCCAGACAGCGAGCTTTAATGAGGCTGAGCTGAGGTCGCAGGCTCTTGTCAGGGCTGCTGATGATAGGAAGACAAGGTTGGCCATTCTTGAAGGGCGGATCAAATCTTATGAAGCGCCATCATAGCTTGTAATATGTGCCTTCATGTTATCCCTCTTTTTAGAATCAATGAAAAGTGATTTATTTTGACTCCCCTGTTGTATTTTCGACTTGTTTTATCTTTTGAATTGTCGCTTTCAAGTTGTATTGCAGCCATTTGAGAAGATAGTCCTTACTGGACTGAAGTAGTCCTTTTCGGACTGAAAGGTGAGACTTGGCTATCTGCCGGTTCAGAGGTCGCAATGACATAACCGATTGAGAAGCCACCAAGCTCGAAGTAGTCCTTGTCGGACTGAAAGGTGAGACTTGGCTATCTGCCGGTTCAGAGGTCGCAATGACATAACCGATTGAGAAGCCACCAAGCTCAAAGTAGTCCTTGTCGGACTGAAAGGTGAGACTTGGCTATCTGCCGGTTCAGAGGTCGCAATGACATAACCGATTGAGAAGCCACCAAGCTCGAAGTAGTCCTTGTCGGACTGAAAGGTGAGACTTGGCTATCTGCCGGTTCAGAGGTCGCAATGACATAACCGATTGAGAAGCCACCAAGCTCAAAGTAGTCCTTGCCGGACTGAAAGGTGAGACTTGGCTATCTGCCGGTTCAGAGGTCGCAATGACATAACCGATTGAGAAGCCACCAAGCTCAAAGTAGTCCTTATCGGACTGAAAGGTGAGACTTGGCTATCTGCCGGTTCAGAGGTCGCAATGACATAACCGATTGAGAAGCCACCAAGCTCAAAGTAGTCCTTGTCAGACTGAATGGTGAGACTTGGCTATCTGCCGGTTCAGAGGTCGCAATGACATAACCGATTGAGAAGCCACCAAGCTCAAAGTTTTGATGGGATTTGGAAAAAGGTCTCGTTTTCATTGTGAAAAACGAGGAGATCACTGTCATAGGTTTAATATTAACTTAACAGCGAAATGGATGCCAGAGGTATACTGTTAAACATAGCATGGAAAGGGTCTCGTTCTCGCAGGGAGAAACGAGGAAATCACTGTCATAGGTTTAGTGTTAACATAACAGCGAAATGGATGCCAGAGGTTATACTGTTAAACATAGCATGAAAAGGGTCTCGTTCTCGCAGGGAGAAACGAGAAAATCACTGTCATAGGTTTAGTGTTAACGTAACAGCGAAAGGGATGCCAGAGGTTATACTGTTAAACATAGCATGAAAGGGTCTCGTTCTCACGGGGAGAAACGAGGAAATCACTATCATAGGTTAGTGTTAATGTAACAGCGAATGAATGCCAGAGGTTATACTGTTAAACATAGCATGAAAAGGGTCTCATTCTCGCAGGGAGAAACGAGAAAATCACTGTCATAGGTTTAGTGTTAACGTAACAGCGAAAGGGATGCCAGAGGTTATACTGTTAAATATAGCATGGAAAGGGTCTTGTTCTTATGGGGAGAAACTAGAAAATCACTGTCATAGGTTTAGTGTTAACGTAACAGCGAAATGAATGCCAGAGGTTATACTGTTAAACATAGCATGAAAGGGTCTCGTTCTCACGGTGAGAAACGAGGAAATCACTGTCATAGGTTTAGTGTTAACGTAACAGCGAAATGGATGGAAAGATCTTTATATGTGGTCTTACCATTTTATGGATGAGAATTGGTAAGTGATTTTGGAGAGGGAATCAAATGGGAACAGGTCCCTTAGGATTTTTAGCAAATCCTCAGCTGTCAACGGGTTTGATATGCCTTTACCAACTACCGTTTGAGTCGGGCTAGCCATGCTATTCCCCTCAGCATGATGAGTTGTCGAGGACTTATGTTGGGCTTAAAGGCCAACATTTTCCTCTATCCTTAATCGTTAAAGGTGTTGGATCATTTGGTTAGAGCATGTGTAACCTTGATTCTCCTTTGGGACAACCAGTGTATGACCAGGTTCCTACTGGTTTATGGTTGTATGATCCCATTTGTAGGAAGAAAGAGGGCTCTTTATGTGCACCTTGGATTTGAAGGTCTTGATCAGAGGTGTAGTGTTAAACATGATCATGAGAAGGATCCTTAAGGATAATACTTCTTTAAGAACTTGCCATTGATCGGCATCATGAGTAAATCGCCATCTGAAGTCATAAGGCGATATGCTCCGTTTGAATAGACTATTTCTATTACAAACGGTCCCTCCCATTTGGGCTGAAATTTGCCTTTGGTTTTGTGTGTCATGATCATCGGTCGTCTGACGGCTAAAATCAAATCTCCTTTCTGGAAGACTCTTTGTTTGACCTTCTTATTGAAGGCTTTTGAGATCCGAGCTTGATACAACTCGATGTGTTGCTGAGCTTGTAGTCGCTTCTCATTTAGGGCTTCGAGCTCTTGAAGACGCAACCGATCATTGTCCTCTTATGTGATCCTAGTGATCAGAGCGACTCGTAACGACGGCATCTGGATTTTCAACGGTATGACTGCTTCACACCCGTACACCAGGAAAAAAGGCGTATTGCCTGTCGGGGTCCGAACCGTGGTTCGGTAGGCCCAAAGACATTCACCAAGCTTTTCGTCCCAATCTCGCTTATTCGAGGAGACGAACTTTTTGAGTAACTGATGATCATCTTGTTGAATGCTTCCGCCAAGCCATTAGCGGCGGGATTATAGGCAGTTGAAGCCACATTCTGAATTTGGTATTTATCGCAGAATCGATAGAATACCTGGCTTATGAATTGGGGACCGTTATCATGGATGATCCGCCTAGGGACACCAATCGATGGATGACATGGTGTTTGATGAAATTAACCACGTTAGAAGTTTTGATTTCAACCAGTGGTATGGTTTTTGCCTACTTTGAAAAGTAATCGGTTATTGCCAGGATAAACCGGTGTCCTTTTATTGAAGAGGGGCTGATTGGCCCTACAACATCGATTTCCCATGCTTCAATTGGCCATGAAGCACAGTTGGATGGAGCAACTCTGAGGGCTGATGTATGAAGTCCGCATGAATTTGGCATGCTTTACACCTTCGTGCATATTGGATGGCATCGGCATCATGGTTGGCCAATAATATTCAAGCCTATACAATCTGTCTTTAAGTTTTGGACCTGGCTGATGAGCTCCGCATATGCCGTCGTGTGCTTCTTTAAGCACTTCCTGTGCCTCTGAATTAGAAAGGCAACGGAGGAGGACACCGTCATATGAACGTCGGTAAAGTGTCTCCAAAGTTGGATCATAGTAAAAACGAAGAGACCTTCGTCTGACAGATGCCGCTTCTTAGGATTGTCTGGCAGCAGACCATGTAAAGTATAGTCGATGAGAGAAAATCGCCAATCTCTCGGCTCAAGATCCGTCGAGATATTATAGACCTCTCTCTGGTTCTTAACATATGTTTAGAGCAGACAAGGTGTCGAGTAGCCACTGTGAGGTGATACTCGGTGTCGACTGGTAAGGCTAATGTTGTTGCTAACGCGGCAAGAGCATCTGCCTTAGTATTCTGAGATCGAGATACGTGCCCGATGTAAAAGCCATCAAACAGATTAGCCAATTCGATGACCGTGTGATAATAAGACAGCAAGTCTTCGTGACGGACCTCATATTCGCCTTTAACCTGATTGATAATCAGTTTTGAATCGCCGTAAGCTTCGAGGTAGCATACCCCCATTCGTGGGCGAGCTGAAGGCCAATAAGTAGAGCATTATATTCGCTACATTGTTGGAGCATGACTCCGTCAGAGAAAATGCTCTAGGAAGGACATGATTTTGTGGGGAGATAAACACAACCCCCACGCCGGCAATGATCTTGCCCTTGGGGCCTATTCGTGATGCTCCATCGAAGAACATCTGCCACACTTCATCCTCTGAGGTTACATTGGACTCGAAGACTTCATCTGAAATATCTTCATGAAGTTTTGAGTGTTCTGGGACTGGATGAGCAGCCAAGAACTCCGCAAGTGCCTGGCCTTTAACCGCCTTTTGAGGGATAAAGATCATGTCGTATTGAGACAAAAGAAGCGCCCATTTAGCTAATCTTGAATTCAATAATCCTGGCTTCGTCATGAGAAGACGCAAAGGATTCACTCTGGAGATGACATGTATGGTTTGGCCGACCAAATAATGTCGTGTCTTCTGAACGACAAAGACAAGAGCTAAGCACTCCTTCTCAATAGGATTATAGCGAGATTTCGCCCCTATTAGAGTCCTGCTCAGATAATAAATGGCCTGTTCGTGACCATTGTCGTCTTTTTGAGCAAGCAGGGCACCCAGAGAATGGTCCATAGCTTTCACATAAAGTAAGAATGGTTTCCCTTATGTGGGAGCCACTAAGACTGGAGGTTTTGTGAGATATCTCTTGATATCCTCATAAGCTTCCTGACAAGCTTGATCCCATACAAAGGAAGCACCCTTTTCATGAGTCGGGTGAACGGTTGACAGCGGCCTGAGAGATTTGCGATGAATCTTCTAATATAAGCCAGTCTACCTTGCAAGCCTCTAAGTTCTTTGAGATTCCTAGGTGGATGCATGTTTTGAGTGGCTTTGACTTTGTCTGGGTCAAGATGAATTCCTTTTAATATAACAATAAATCCAAGGAACTTGCCACTCGAAACTCCCAAGAAGGATTTTGTCGGATTCATTTTCAGTTGATGAGCCCGCATTATGTCGAACATCGTTCTCAAGTCACGAAGATGGTCATTCTTATTGCGGCTTTTGACAGCAATGTCGTTGACATAGCATTCTACCGTTTTTCAGAGATGATCGCGGAAGATTGTACTCATTACCCGCTGATAGGTTGCTCCAGCGTTCTTTAGTCCGAAGGGCATCACAGTGTAGCAGTATACCCCCAATAGTGTTCAGAACGAAGTATGCTTCTCGTCGTCGGGATACATCTTAATCTGATTGTACCCTGAAAAGCCGTCCATAAAAGACATTCTTTCGAATCCACAGGTGTTGTCAATCATGACATCGGTGATGGGCAGTGGGAATTCGTCTTTAGGACAAGCTGTATTGAGATCACGATAGTCGATGCAGATCCGTATTTTTCCATTCTTCTTGAGGACGGGAACGATATTAGCAACCCAATCTGGATGTTGTTCCTCCCGTATGAAACCGCATGCAATGAGTTTATGGACTTCGACTTCAATAGCCTCCATAATGTTCGGACGAAACCGGCGTTGTTGCTGCTTGACTGGCTTGGCGTCAGGTTTGATATTCAAACGATGCATGGCTACTTGTGGATCAAGTCCGGGCATGTCTTCGTAGTTCCATGCGAAGACGTCTATATACTCCTTTACGAGCATTATTAATTCTTCTTTTTCCATAAGTGATAAGCTCTCACTTACAAAGACGGGTTTAGGGTGATCTTGACTACCCAAGTTGACCTGCATCACCTTGTCTTCAGTAGGTGGTTCACGCAGTTCGAATCGCTTTTCCCATTGGAGATCTAATTGCTGAGCCCATGGTTCCTCATCAGTAGCTTCCGCTGGCTCCAATTGACTGCTTGAAGTCATATTAACGGTGAGATTCTCGAACATCATTCCCACACTAACATCTGAGTCCCACTCGGAAGAAGAGGCAGAATGTGATGGAATTGGTTCATCATCCCTGAATTGAACCGTTGCTGACGGTGTGGGCGTAACGTATCCCAACCCCCTGCGTGTATTATCATAGTAATTTGCAGGCTTCCTTTTGGCACAAAGTTACACAGCAAACTACGCCTTCCTTTTCCGAAATTCAGGCCCTTTCCATACTTTAGGTTGTACCCCATTTTCTTCATAATATGGCGCGCTGATCGCGCGTAATGGAAGAATTGTAGGGTATCTGGGTCTGAACTTGAATCTGCGGCTGTGGACCCTCGTGGTTGGGCTTTACCGAAAATTATCGGTGACTGACCTTCTTTGGATGGCGGGATCACTAAAACAGCCCCCTCTATAGATTCCATGGGTGTACTGGACGCGCTTGGTTTAAGTAAAGGCATATGTAGCGCGCTATCCGTAATGGATTCAAACAACCCAACACTCACAGGATAATCAAAGGAAATATTATCATTAATTACCCACTCGCCTTCATCTTCAGAAGGAGTGTTACATTGGGGATTATAAGACATGCTATAATTGGTTCGCCAATCAAAATGGCTGGCATGTCTGCTTCAGATTCTGAATCCGCCTCATTGCCACTATCATCATTGTCCGGCAATGGTTCTTTCAATATTTCACCGGTTTCTTGATATAGGAGAGCGTCAGTGAAGTAATTTTTCACCCCTTTGAATGGTTGCTTCTCAGCGAAGACAGTTCGCACTGTTGCCTCATTTTCAACATATTTGAAGCACTGTTGCAGAGTAGAGGGAACAATCCAGTTGGCGTGGATCCACGGTCGTCCCAGTAGCAAGTTGTATGACGTGTCAGCGTCAATGACATAGCACGTCACTTCTGACTTCGGCAACGGAGTCGAATTTTTCCAAGTGGATGACTACTCCCGGCAATAAAACCGTATATTATAGTAGTGGTTGCGGACAACCTATATAGTGGTATACCGAGGAAGTAGAGGAGCCTTTTGGGGATGATGCTGAGTGCAGACCCCGGGTCAACCTGTACTCTTTCAATGCATGTTGAACCGATGTATCCAGTGTAGTACAAAGGTCGATCATGCTTGTTATCCTTGAGAAGCATATCTTCCGCTGTGAAGGTAATAACCGGTACCTTTGATTGTACATGAAGGTATTCAGGGCAAGAAGACCAAGTGTCATCTTTGGGGATCTCTGGCATATATGTCAGGAATGATTCTGAATCAGCCAGCGCATCTCTGAGTGCTTCTATTGTCTCTTTTGAGAGACGAAGGAGCTCGTGTATTGTAATACGAGCTGGGATATTAGCTAGCTGGGCCAATATGTCAAAACGAAAAGGCGTATCAAGCCCTGGGCCTGAAGGCTTCTTCAGGACGTGGTCGAACCGGACTTCCTTAGACTTCTCCTTTCCCTTGTTGGAACTGAAGCAGGTGCTGATACTGAGTTGTGTCTCATCAGTAGCTTTCTCATACTGTTTTAAGTATGATTTTCAGGATCGAGTACCCGTCGGCTGAGGTACATCAGCATGCGTCGTGCAAGCGTGCTTTCCCCTTCAGAATCGCTGAGAGGCTGATGTGAAATTATCATCGTCTGGCAGGATGGAGATGACATTGCAAGATTTGCCTTTCGGCTTGGACTTCTTTGAATCCCATTGTTCGTCTTGGACAAGATCCGGGTGTATCCACATGATTTCCCCTGTCTCCAGTGTCAAGGGAACAAGACCCCTATGATCTTGAGTTTTAGCTGAAGAATGCTTGACTTCCAGCCGGGGCACAGGGACTGGATAAGTCCCGTCAGGAACTGTGACCTTCGGGGTTTTGCCGAACTCGAGGGTCACCATATTTGCAGTGACTTTCTTCTGTTTTGACTTCAGTGTCAGGACTCCGGCGTCGATCAAGGCTTGAATTCTGTCCTTGAGGACAAAGCACTTGTCGGTAGGATGATGAATCATCCTGTGGAAGAGAAAGTATTTGGGATCATTCGTGCGTCCTATCTCATTGGGACGTCGAGCATCTGGCAGCTTCATTTTATTCCTTTGTGGAGTAAATGGAATATTGTGACCACCTGGTCGTCTTTTAAGGAGTACTATTTTGGGGGAAACTTGGACTCCTGATTATTAAAGCCGCTCTTCTTGGCTTTTGACTGAACATCCTCTGATAATTCAACGGACATAGTCTCTTCCTTTTGGCTTAAGAAGACTGCGCCATGTCGCTACGTCCTTTATTGTTCATACCCCATTTGCTTTTAGGGGTGGATGGTTCGAACTTTTTAGCCGACTTTTCGGCTATCTCAGCTTGTTCGACCAGTTCTTTCCAGGTATGGGCTTTGACAGCCCCCATGCGAATCTCTACTTGGTCTAAGAAGTTGTGCCTGCATGTCTGTAAGAGCATGTGTAATGGCATCCCTGCTGGGCACATCAAAGACAAGTTTCTGAACCGCTTAATGTAGTCACGGACAGATTCGCCCTTCTTCTGCACGGTGGAGAGGAGCTTGTTCGTGATTACCTCGGTATCGTCCTCATAGAAACAAGAAAGAAATCGGGTTTTCAGGTCGATCCAGGAATTGACAGAGCCTGGAGGGAGACTTCGGAACCAGTCGAATGCTACCCCCTTTAAGGTGCCAATGAACAGCCTAGCCATGATAGCGTCATTGTCTATAACGTTACCGGTCTGAGACCGGAAATAGTAGATGTGCTGGTTTGGTGAGCTCTTACCATCGTACGTATGTAACGTTGGTGGTTTGAACTTTGGTGGGTATGGTACTGAATCCCACTCTAGCGGGTAAGGACGGACTGCCCCTACTTTCTTTAACTCATCCCTCTGAGCTAGGGATGCGATTTGAGCTTGGATGCCTTTAAGGACTTCAGCGTCCAAAGAAGAGCCCTCCTTCGACTTCTCCGTCCTTGGCTGTTCATTGCTAAGATGTTCTTCCTCATCGTGATTGCTCCCGGTATCATTGTTATTCCGGTTATTGAGGAGTTGAGCGAGCATCTGTTGAATGTTATCCAAAGCTTCTTGTTGGTTTTTGGAAGTTTGCTCCTGAGCTTCCAAACGCCGACGAAGGTCGTCATTATCATTGTCAGCCATGTTTACTGATACTTTGTCTGTTCACACTGAGCTGACTGTCGCCGAAGAGGCATACCCACTATCTTCATCCTCTTCATCAGACCACTGGACTGATCCTCTCTTTGGTTCCGGTGAGGCTACTGCAGTTGAGGAAGATGGCTGTTCATAACTGTAGGGTATTGCAACCCTAGATCTGGTGTTTCGAAAAATACCTTCTTCATGTACCAAGACTTCGCCTAAGCCTGGGCTATAATCCGGATCTGGGAAACTGTAGGGAGTGTGATGGGACGCTTGTCTGCCCCTGTGTAGCTCTCGCCCTCTTCCGGTCATGTTAACGGATGCAGAGGGTAGATCTCGCGATGCGCTCCTCTTACGATGTTTCCCCGGAGCTTGTAACGACAGTAGATCAAAAACTGATCGTCGGCCTGGAGGAATGGCGGGGATTGGCGCTAGCCGGCAATGGACTGAGTGGACTGTCACCAACTGACATCCCACTTGTTGACAACAGGAGGGGGAAGTTTGGAAAGATTCTGACTTCCGTTTACTTGTCAAGAATTCCCGCAAGTCGGACCCAGTTGGGCCTAAACGATCCAGCGTAGAGGCTCTGTTGGATCGCGCATAGGACGATGTCCTGCTCCTTTTATCACCGCAGAGGGGATTAGCACTGAATAGTGCTTCAGCTCTAGCTCGCGGCTGAGAACCTTGGGAATGCCCTTGGATGTTGAATCTGCATAAGCACCGCTATCAACACTTAGGGACGATCCCTTAGCTCCGCTACAAAGCGCGAGCTTAGCGCTTGATAAACTGGGGAGCGGAGCACGCTGTGGTGCTTTATCCGCTATGTTGCTGCGAAGGTGATTAGCCTTAGATAATGCTTTGGCTCTAAGTTCGCGGCTAAAAGCTTTGGAAATGCCCTTGGGTTCTGAAGCTGCATGAGCACCGCTGTCAGCACTTAGGGACAATCCATTAGCTTCGCTGCGAAGAGCGAGCTTAGTACTTGAAGAACTGGGGAACGAAGCACGCTGTGGTGCTTTGGTTCCAGCTTCGCGGCTATGAACATCTTGCGTACCCTGAGGTACTGTAGCTTCGCTCATGAGAACGAGGCTGGCGCGAGGCGTTACCGCTCTTGAATTGGGCGAAGGTATGGTCGCCGCTGTGACTTCGCGGCTATCAGCCTTGTTGGAGCAGGCAAACATCTTGCCTTCGCAAGAGAGACGCACTTGTGGCGTAGCTACGCCTGGGGCTTTATACAGAGCCTTCTGCTTTGGCCTCCACATCTGCTTTGACAAGGGAGACATAGGTTCGCAGGGAACCTGACTAGCCACACGCGAGGCTGAGGGGTATTGGCAGAATTCTGGTTCTGGTTTCTGTTCTGAAACCTTGGTCATGGAGACCTTTCTATGCTTCCGTGCATGAAGCATTAGACCACCCCCAGAGAGGACTTCTTCAAATTTTCCTTGGTCAAAGTGAACGACCAAGTTCTCGAAAGTGATAGGCTTGCACTGCGGACCTGCTTCCTTGTTGCGCCAGAGGACCGCGTAGGCTCGCGAAGAGCCTTATCTGTCTCCGCAGAGACTTGTTTTGAAGATTTAGCCAGAGGGGCTCTGGCCACATTGGCTTCATGGAATTCAGAGATAGACCCGAAGGTCTGTTCGTCGCATTGCGACACTTGATTCTCAGCAGTGGAGAATTCGTTCCCCAGCGGAGTCGCCATCTTATTTTCCATTGATTTGTAAAGGGGAAAACTTACAAAAAAGTGTCGAGGAGCTAAATTACAAGTATTCTAAAAGATTACAAGTAGATCTCCTCTGAGATTCTGGAGAAGTGTGCCGATAGGAGTCTGGTCAGCGCGCGATCACTTTGTCCCTTTGACGATGCGATCGATAGGATTCCCGTCTCGCCTGGTTCGGGGAATCGGAGAACAGAAGGCTGGCAGAACCCTCTTGTTACTTCTCAAACCGCCTTCACTTGGGAATTCCTTCTCGCCTGGTTCCGAAATTTCCTTAAAAGGAAGGAAGGTATTAGGGTATCAGCACCCTGATTAGAGAAGTAGTTCTCTGAATTCTCTGAATTCTTGAAAGCAAGAGAATAGATCTCTGTTTAGCCTCTCGCCTCTTGTGTGCGCTCTGCGTGGTCCGTGGTCTCTGGTCTCTGGTCTTCTCTCCTTGTGCCCCTAGTGGGCTATTTATAGGGAGAGTAGGGGTATAATTGTCCCTTGAAAATATGAAAACAGATTGAGTCAAATCCGTTCAAATCTGAAAAGTAGCCTTGCTGTGAGGCCAGAATCAGCTTCTGCGAAGCTAGAAGTAGCAGGTAGATCGGTCTCCTGATTTGTTTTGATCCTTTCCATATAATTGGAAGATCTCCCTTGATCCTCTTACTCGTTTTAGGAGAGTCAAGAGGTTATGGCAAGCAACTGCCAAATTTGATCTCAGATTTGATCTTGATTAGATTAATCTTGAATTGATTTGATCTCATCTGGAGATTTAATTGGTCAAAGGTTGACCATGACAGACCCGCAGCGGAGCTGCCGCGTCGAGCTCGCAGCGGAGATGGAAGGAGCATCTGGCGAAGTTAGAAGAAAGCTCTTCAGCGGAGCTGGATAATCATCTGTGGCGAAGCTACCGACTATCTGCGCGGTTGCATGTGGCTTCGAGCGAAGCTGACTCTCTGCGGAGTTAACTGAGTACTTCAGGCGAAGCTGTAAGTTAGCTCCCTGATGGAGCTTTGAACGGCTCCAAGGCGAAGTTGGGCGATCTTAGCCTCTCAGGCGAGACTATCCCTTTGGGCTCATGTGATGCTAAGTGTTGAGCTAACCTAGCATCTTAGACCTGCTGAGGTCTGTTCAAAGACAATCTGGGCTTACTGTCTGCTTCACTGGATCAGTAGAGTCCAAGTCGCCGATTTGTCCCTCGGAGATGGGTGAAAACTGGTCGTCAGCTTGTCTGTCACTTGTCTTTTGTAAATGTCAACAAGTTTAGACATTGTTCAGGCCAGTCAAGAATCTTGTCTTTTTTAAAGTGTCAACACATATCTCTCCCCATTTCAGAATGGCATGAAGAAGAGTTGACACCGAACCTGAAACATCTGTTGTGACAATAAACAGTATAAGTATTGAAAATATATATTTCTTGTGCCTAACAATTAATGGTTTATTAGACAAATAAATGAGAGCTATCCATGAAAAGACATTTTGGGGTGTCATATGCTCATTTCTCTCTTTAGCATTTCGGGAATGCTATGAAGAGTAAATTAGATAATTGATAAATGTTACAAGTTTTGAGAAAATCAACATTCTCTTTAAAAGTTTTTCCCCTTTTCTCTTCTCTGATCTATTCCTTCTCTCCCCCCCCCCCACTGCATCCTCTCTCTCACTCTCCACGTCTCCTCTCTCTCACCATTTCTTTCTCTCCAGCACTCTCTCACTCTCACTGTCTCTGTCTCACAATTACTCTCTCGTTTCTCTCTCTATCTCCCTCTCTGTCTCTTTCTCTCTCATGCTCTCTCTTACCGTGTTTCTTCCATCTCTATCTCTCTCTCTCCCCCTATCTCTCTTTTATCTTCCTCTCTCTGAATATGAATCTGATTCTCTTTTTCTCTGTCTCTCCTTCCTACTCTCGCGTTGGCTACCGGACGCGGAACTCACCCACGCATCCCAGTGCCCACGACTTGAAAACGTGATACCCGCGTTTTAATCTTCACGACGTGAGGCACCACTTTCGCGTAACGCGATCCCCGCGTTCGCGACCCTCGCGTTCGCCCACCTTTGCGTTCCCTCTCTCTTCACTATTTATATAATAATATAATTTATTATATTTGAACGCGTTCACGCGTCAGTTACTTGAAGTTCCGGAGATCGGAGATTTCATGGTGATTCGTATTAGGCGAATATTCTCGCTTTCTTTCTGGGCTTCCCCGCTTCGTCGGGTTGATTCGTATTCATGTAAATTGTATAATAGTTGTATCGATGGATTTGTATTGTATCGGTGATGCACTATACTTTGTATGGGGGAATTTTGTAATAATATAAAAGATATATATTCCGTGTTTGGTACTAACACTTTATGCATGAACTTATACAGCCTTCGGGCTTAACTGCTCTGCAGTTCTATACTATAACCTTCAGGTTTAACCTCTCTGAGGTTTTAAAGTCCTCTGAACTTTCTATATGCTATGCCTGGTAGGCGGACCTAGCGTCAGCACTTTACTGCTAACTCCGTTCGAGCGTAGTTACCCCATGAGCATGGCTATGCTGTGATCGGTAGTATGGCGTTCATACAAATGCTGCGACATGTGCATTTAGCTATGTTGCGAGCGGTAACCACGCCGAGCGTGATGGCATCTAGTGCTGCACGATAGATTCGCTCCAGCCTTGTTTGGCTCTGCTTGGATGTTCGCTTTCTTGTTAATTGCTTGCTTGACAGTTTATCTATTCTTATTTTGATGGTTGTGAAGAGTTTGAAATCTTACTTAGTACTGTTTTTCCAAAACTGTATCGTTTGTCGGTATTCATACCGATCTCTTATATCAGTACTTCTTTCCTGTATCATGTTTTTTTGTATTTGATTGAGTTAAACCTGCACAGAAAAATACAGAATTCCAGAACTTAAGAATAGAAGTGTGTAAGGTACTCAATTGTACCATGATAGCAAGTGACTATGCGAGTCGTGATTCACAAGGAGAGACTAGTGATGAAAGCTTTTAGTAAGTTCTTTTTTCCTTTTGAGTTTACAAAACATGTTAGGAATTTCTTCTCAGTTTTAGGAAAAAAACAAAATGGTTAAGTTACAAGATGTGAAGAAGATGGTAAAAGAAAAGATGGTTGTGTTGTTATTTTATTTACAAAAGAAAAGGAAAGGCTAAATAAAGAGGAGAATGTTGGTTTTAGAGTAGAATTCTAAACTAAGAATTAAAAGAAAACTAAAAACACTTACTTACCTCTTCAGTGCTCATATACCTTGGATCTGTCGCTACGACTTACCTAGACTTTGAAGGCTATCAAGCATGGCGTGTAGGATCTTCCCCGTTCCCGATCTACACTATGAATAAAAGGGCAAGTTAAACTAACAAAGGAATAGTTGTTCATCACCATAGCCCATCAAGAGCACTTACAAATGGCGAAGCAGTCTCGAGGCTATTGGATTCACTTGGATTACAAACACATCAGAGGAAATCAAACAAAAAAAATAAGAGTAAAGAAGAAAACAAAACTTCGATTCGATTCAAATAACAATGAAAGAAAAGACTTACTTACACCGGTGTCACCCTCCGTACAAGCTTGCTCTCATTCCTCCATGAAACTCTCCTCTCCTCTCAGTTACATAAAGAAAATGAAAATTACATAAAAGAAACCTAAAAACTTAAGTTACAGACTAAAAAATGGCCTAGCTTCTACTCTCTGCTTAATCATTTTTTGTGGCCTCAGAAATCCCAGTATTTATAGGCAAAAACCAAAAGGGGAGAGGAGTATACAGATAAGGAGTGCAAACGCTCCCCGGAATTTGTCAAGATTGTTATGGAAACGCGACCAAGGCTGCGTTTCCGCGGCCTGGGTGTGGCCAGGGCCACATCCGAGGGTTACAGGTCCCTAATTTGAAGATTCTCTTTATCTTCTGCTGGATTTTCAAATTTGGGTCCTGAATTTAACGAAACCTCCTTTGATCTTCGGTCTTAACCACTTGATTTGTGAAGATCTGATTTAACTGATTTGTCAACTGATTTTATCTTCTTTGATTTGCCATAATTTGCCCTGATCCTTGATTTGGATTTAATTCTGAATTAAATCAGAACTTAGGTGGGCTTTAGGGTTTGGTTTCTCTTCCCTCTCATTTAGTAAAGGCCTATATATAATTTATTGTCCAGATAATAAATAGGATTAAAAATAGAGTTTATTAAATAATAAATATAAGAATGTGATAACAAATATGCATTATCAACGACCGATCAATATTGCTTGACGTACTTTCACTTGATGTGCTAATACTTACTGTGCTGTCACTTGGCACTTGACACCTACATGCTATCTCCTGACATGACATTACCTGACATTTGATATGTGATCACCTAACATCTACTATGCCTGATACTTGACTCTTATAATTATCACTTATGGGAATGGTGACCTAATATCCTGATATATATATGTGTATATATATATATATATATATCTGTATGTCTATATATATATATATATATATATATATATATATATATATATATATATATATATTTCAGTACAACATGTACTCATGATACACCTGACTTGCTCCTGCTCATTCTTGTAAACTGATAATTATCTAATAAACTATAAAAAAGACAACTTACATCAGGATGGGAGGGACTGATGGATACTGGTGTGATATTATATTTATAGTGGTCGAGAACTGACAATTCATGTTGGGTGTCTTAATCCCTAAATTTGGCGACACGTGTCCGGGTGTAACATAATTTTCGAGGAGAAAGAGTAGTAGTGGGTCGTCGTCCCGGGCAGAGGCGGGACCCACTATAAATATGGTTCATCAATCTTCATCAGTTTCTAATAACCACTCGCCTTGCTCATATATTGATGTATGTGTGTTGAGATGTACATCAGGACACATATCTAGATATATGGGTCTAACAAGTAATAATAATAAGATGCTAATCAACAAATTCGTTGTGTTGTTTTGCAACTCGGGTTGTATACACTTAGATTACGATAATATGGGGCATAAGGTATATAAATGAGGGTTTCCTTATTTAGATTATTCCTTTGATGTACTTGCCTCTTGAAGCTGTAAACTGAGTCTGTACAGCTGGTTTTGCCTACATTCAGTATTATCGATTTTTATCAGTTTTATGATGTTTTCATAGTTTAGGAGACAACTCAGGTTATATGAACTATGAACTCAGGATACGACGATGTGAGGTATACAATATATATATATGAGGGTTTTCTTATTTGGATTATTCCTTTGACGTACTAACCCACGGACCGGTAATTTGGGTTCATATAACTAGTTTTTCTACATTTACTTTACTTGCTGCCAAATTGCCTGCTCTTGTATGCATGTGCTCACAACACTATTTTCAATACATACTCTTGGACTTGGATTTATTGATACATGTGTGCTTGTCCCTACACGCCATTTTGCATTCACCACACCACTCGTTGGGGTGTTTTCTAACTTTCCTGGACCTGGATGTTCAGATCTTGACGCTTAGATCGAGGAAGACTTCTTATTGATAAGAGTGGCGCAACGTTAGCGTCGTGGATCAGTTGTTGACTGTCCAGAGCCCTATCCTTCCAGGCCCCATACTCGTCTCTCAAATTTTTCTTTTGTAACTCGTGAGCATCTTTTGTATTGTTCATATTTGTATATCTCTTTTTATTCTCGCATTTACGCTTATCGGTGATGTAATATTCTTGTAGTATTGTATCATATCTTGTGAGAACTTTGTAATTGTACTCATATGTTAGAATGTATAAGGCACCACATACTTTCGTACTCTGATTCTTACCTGTACTGATACTTAACGTATATATGTGAGGGTATTTTTGACCTGCGTATATACTTCACAGTAACATCTTCGTATCCGCGGGATCGGGGCGTTACAGGGTGGTATTAGAGCCTAGGCTCTCACATCCTCAATACTACTAGTTGGTAAATTAATGGTAAAAAAATTTGCAACTAGAATGCATGAGTCCTAGTTATACAATCCAGCTACAAAATACAAAGTTATATATTCTCTTCTGATAATCCTTCCCTTGAATCTTGAAGCTCTTTCATCCTTTTGTTTCTCAGTTTTCTACTATCCTTAGACCAATTCGAACATGAAAAGATGGGAAAATCATGACGGTTCCGGCTCTTCTCAGGGTGGTCCGAGTGGAGAAAATATTGAATTATTAGGAATCCTAAAAAGTATGATGGAAAACAAGCAGAAGCAGACGGAGATCGTACACCAGGGGTTGTTATGGCACCCCATAAACAGAGTTCAGGAAATGTCTTCAAGTTTAGAAAGCTACAACCGACTGTATTTTCTGGTACTGAAATGCCGTTGGATGCAGAACAATGGCTAATAGATACAACAAATTTTATGAATGCAACTCAAATCCCAGACGAGAATCTGGTGGAAGTAGTTAAGATACAACTAAAAAATGTTGCAAGAACCTAGTGTTGGCAGAGGAAGTGAGACTGGAGAAGCCCTTTACTTGGGACCAGTTCTCGGAGAGTTTTACGAAAGATTTTTCCCTAAGACGGCGCAGAAGGAAATGAAAGAATAATTTATCCGATTGCAACAGAAGGATCGAATGGTGGACGAATATGCTGCGGAGTTCCTAAGACTTAGTCAATTTGCGCCATACATGGTGGCTGACGAGGTGAACCAAGCAAATAGATTCCAGCAAAGCCTAAAAATAAGATCTAGATGTTTCTTATACCCCCAACAGATCAAGACTTATTCTCAGGTTCTCACCATCGCTTGAGAAGTAGAATGGGAACTAGAGAAGAAGAACCAGGATAAAATGCAGAAAAGGTTAGCGAAGAAACCCTTTCAATTAATGGATAGAGAGGACTCAGTTAGGCTTATTAATGTTCGCTGACTAAACGATCATTCCAACCTTCTCTTCCTCAGTCAGTATGCAATTTTTGCCATAAGTCTGGACACTACAAGCGTGACATTCAGATGGCAAATGGATTATGCTTAGCCTGTGGGATCGGAGGTTATTTAATAAGAGATTGTCCATTCAGAAAGATAGAAAATATCACACTAATTCGACCAATACTTTCAACACCACCAGTAAGAAGGAACCCAGGACCCGTTGACAGGAGACCTTCATTTCTTCCCCCGCGATATTTCTTCAATCAGGCACAGAGAAGACCAAGGGCTAGAACAGGCGGCAGAAAGAGGCAAACGTACAGTTTGATCGAAGAGGAAGCCCAAATGTCGGATAGAGTGGGAACAGGAAGTAGTACCCAATATCTGGAACCTGAACCCTAAAGGTGCCAACCATAACTGTTAACCCTAATTTATCATGTCCTGAGTTGGTAAAATTTTCTTTATTATAACCACTTTATCGTACTATTATTTCTTTTGCCATGTTGTCCCTATCTCTTCCGTATTCGTCTCTTTTCATCTTTTTCCATTCCAGTTCCCGTATTCTTTATACCAACTAAAGAAATGGGTAGACTGGTGAGGTAGCAAAAGGGCAGATGTGATTCCCTTTCACCCTATTTTGGAATTTTTTTTAATTCTAGTATATTGTATTGTCTTATATCAGACAGTTCTACAGCTTTACATTCTATTCTTATATGTATGGACACATTACGGTGATCAGTACAGGAAGTAGGGTAGCCATCACTTATGTAATCAGATAGATTGTATCACTGTATGGGGAGCATTGGTATGAAACGAATTTTCGAGATTAGGACTTCTGTCAGATAGAGTTGCGGTATTATCTATTTATAATTTCTAGGAATGATCACGATCTTTCTATCAACTTCACGGAGTTCGAGTATTTTCAGAAGTGATTTGTCGTAAAGTTGACATCGAGAAAACAACATTCGGGACTTATTTCGGTTAATGTGGATTCTTGATCGTGTCCTTCGGGGCCATAACACTTAGCAGTCCTTATGAATTTGATGAATCACGGACCCCTGCTAGTCTCGTCGAGTGAGAGTCGTGTTCTAGCCACGCGAGCTCAACCAGGCGTGGGCTTTGCTGCACCCTGACGCTTAGCATTTAGCGCTGTGTTACGCGCTGACTTCGCTGTATGAGCTTCATCAAGTCCAAGCCTTGTAGAGCGTTAGCTTCGCCGCACCCTAATGCTTAGCGTCTAACGCTGTGTTACGCAAAGGCTCCACCTGGTCTTGACTTCGCTTGTGGCTAGTTCCGTCAGAGTTTAGTGCTCTAAGCCTCGTTCCCTGAGTTGCTTCTGCCTAATGTATTTTCATGGATTTAATGAACCGAGTTTTCTCACTACATCTGAACCAACTTGTCATGATCTTTATTGACGATATATTCAACCAACCTTGCAGCACTTGGGTGTTCCCTAGATATTTTACAGTCGGGTTATCATTCAAAAGATGGTTATTCTATATCCTTGTTTATATTTTTCAAAGTGATCAACATCCAGTGTTCAGAACTCATTATTATCAGTCAGTTCTTCATTTATATAATTATGATCAGTTTATCAAGTTTTCTTTATCTACGATATTATGGTTCACTTCCAAAGCAACAGAGAATAGGCAGAACTTCTATAATCTTGTCACAGACTTTTCTCTGGGGATAATTTCATGCCTAACAGAGTAAGTATGCATTCTGAATAATTGAGTAGCGTATTCTTAGGTCACGTCGTTTCAGATAGAAGTTATCTTTATAGATTCTAGCAGAATTCTGGCAGTGAAAATTGGCCAATCCCACAGTTAGCTTATTTTATATTACTTAAAGTGAGTCAGTCTACAGAAGTTCTGACAGATAATTATATGAAAAAATGGTTCAGATACATGATATTTCAGTTACTATTGTGTTAGACAGAGACACATGATTCAGATCGTGGTTCTGATAAAGTCTTCAGAGAAGTCTAAGGACTCTTCTTATATTCAGCTTATCTATCATACTCAGACAGACAGAGCAGTGAAATCAGACCATTTAAATTCTTAATTGTCTTCGTCAGATAGAATTCTCTTATTAACAGTTATCAGATCAGTAATAATATGATATCGTCCGAAGTCTTATATGACAGGAAGTCCAGAATCCTCGTCCCTATCCTTTTGTGTTCATCTTCCCCTCATCAAAATTTCAAGGATGAATTTTTGTAAGGTGGGTAAAATGTAACACCCTAGTTCCCAGAATACGTACTTAGATACCTATTCTGATTTTCTGATTGTATTTTTTTATTTTTCTTCATATTTATTTTTGTTTTATGATTATTTATATCATCATTTGGTATTTTGATCCAGATTCCTGATTTTAGAATCAACCCGAGTCTGAACCGGGAACCCGATCCTAATGTATGGATTGAGTTAACCTTTCTGATAGTTAAATTTGACCAATTTTAGTTTCAAACATCATATTCTAAAATTTTAGGTTTTTTCATGATTTTCTGAAAATTTTCTGAATTAAATTGCAAAATCTTCAAAACCGGTATCGACCGGTGCCGCAGATCGATTCTCGGATTTTTAAATTACAAACGGAGTTGAATTTCTAGAAGTTGCTTTTTCATTATTCCTTAAAATCACATTTTCTATCTAAACACATTTTTGGATATTTTTCTGAATTCATCGGAAATCTACCGGATTTGGTGTCGACCGATATCGCTGGTAGATTTCAAGATTTTGTAATTTGAAAATAAAAGTGAATTTCTAAAATCTAATTTCACCATGTGTCTTAATATAATATTTATTATTTTTGAGAATTTTTGAAAATTGTTCTGAGTTACTTCATTTTCTGGGCTTTTTTCGGTGTTTTCCCAGATTCCAAAATTTTATCCAGATATTTTCCTTTATTTTTTTCTATTTTTCGATTTTTCTCACCCACTCATCATTTCCCCCTTCTTTTCATTTTCTTTTCTTTCAAATTTTCTCTAAAATTCCTCCACTACACAATAAATATTCCAACCACTTTTTCTCTCTCTCATTCATGACGAGTACCCAGCTCGTACCAGACATGGACCTCAATCCCGCGTCTAGGCTCAACCCAGCCAGGCGCGGGTTTGATTCTTGTAAACACGGGTCCCTGAGATGCGGGTCTCCCATACGCGGGTCTCCCCCATTTCCCGCACATATATATGTATCTATTTTTTATGTATATTTCCTTCTCCTCCTCTTTAATTTTTTTTAACTGTTTCTTCTTCTTTCTTCCTTCCATCCAACGCCAATGCACCCCAACCACCGACGAGCCACCCCCATGTGCCACCCAACTCCGGCAACCTTCTCCTTCTCCTTCTCTCTCTTTATTCACCAAACCCTTCTCCATCAACATCACCATCTTCACCATTTCCACCAACCTACACCCCTCACCATCAATTTCTCCACCATCTCCAAACCTAACTACACCATCGCGTCCACCACCAACCACACCAAACTCTCCTCCTTAGAAAAATCTCCCATTCTAGCCGTTCCTCATCTTTCGAAACTCCACTCCAACCAACCCTCCATTTCCACTCCTATAACTATACTTGCACCCCACCCACCCACCCCACTTACACCACTTTTCCCTTTCCTTGGGCCTTGCCACCGGCCACCAGGGCACCGGACAGGCGCTGGCTGCCCTTGGCGGCCGGCCATCCCCTTTTTCCCTCCTCTTCTTTCCTTTCTCTTTTTCTTCCTTTCCTTCTCTTCTTCTTTCTTTCCTTCTCTTTTTTCTTTCCCTGTTCTTTTCTTCTTTCTCTCTCCAGTCTACTCTCCCCTTCTCTTTTTCTCTCTCTAGTACTATCTCCCTATCTCCCTCTTTCTCTCTCGCATTTTCTCTCTCTCTCACTGTACTCTCTCATTGTTTTCTCTCTTTATCTTCCTACCTCTCTCTTTCCCTGTCTCTCTTTCTATCTCTCTTCTATTCTCTCTCTATCCTTCTCTATGGCCCTACGCGGGTACATCTCCAGCCCGACATGGGGCTCAGCCTTCAGGTTTGTTTGGACGCGAGGGTCACCCCCTCTCTTTTCTTTCTTTCTTTTTTCCTTTTTCCTTCTTTCTTTCTTTCCCTGCTAACTCTCTTTCTCTCTCTTTATTTCATGCACACACACACACACACACACACACACACACACACACTCTCTCTCTCTCTCTCTATATATATATAAATATAAATATATATTATATTTTTTATAACATATTGAATACGTTCACGCGTTAGGTACTTGGAGTTCCGGAGATCGGGGATTTCACGGTGATTTGTATTAGGCGAGTGTTCTTTCATTCATTTTGGGTTTCCTCGCTTTGTCGGATTGACTCGTATTCATGTAAATTGTATAATAGTTGTATTGAAGGATTTGTATTGTATCGGTGATGTACTGTACTTTGTGTGGGGGAATGTTGTTATAACATAAGAGATAAATATTTTCGTGTTTGGTACTAACACTTTATGCAGGTACTTATACAACCTCTGGGCTTAACCGCTATGGTTATACACTATAACCTTTGGGTTTAACCTCTTTGAGATTTTTAAAAGTCCTCTAGACTTTCTATATGCTACGCCTGATAGGCGGACCTAGCGTCAACACATCACCGCTAACTCTATTTGAGCACAGTTATCCCGTGAGCACGGCTGTGCCGTGAACGATAGTATGGCCTTCATACGCATGCTGCGACATATGTATTTAGCTATACTGAGAGCGGTAACTACGCTGAGCGTGATAGCATCTAGTGCTGTACATTATCTTCACTCTAGCTTGTTTAGCTTCGTTTGGATGATCGCTTGCTTTCTTACTCGCTTGCCTACTTGATTGCTCGATTAACTCTTTTATTGATGGTTGTGAAAAGTTTGAAACATGTACTTATACTATTTTTCAAAACTGTATCATGTTCCTGTATCCATAGTATCAGTACCGTTTTCTTGTATCGTATCGATACTCTTTATCGGTACCATTTTTCCTGCATTCATACTGATCCCCTGTATCAGTACTGTTTTCCTGTATTGTTCTATACGATAGTGATATTTACTATACTTATACTCGACATGCAATTACTTGACACTTGACTCCTGCCTGCAATCACTTGACACATGTTTGACATTACTTATCACCTGATACATGACTGCTTGCCTTGTGATTATCATATTTCGAGAATCCTGTCTTGATATCCTGTATTATATACAGTGACCTGTATTCTAGTACTTATGTACTCCTGAACTGTCCTGCTCCTGCCATTCCCGTAATATGATATTTACCATAATAATAAACTATAAAAAGAACAACTTACATCGGGTAAGAGAAAAGCTGAAGGACTTCAAGTGGGAAGATGTTCATAGTGGTATTAGGTATATTATGCAACTCAAACTTCCGGTTCTACCTGAGGGCTTTCAGGTGTTCCGAGGAGAGCGCTGACTCTCACTCATGTTACATTCTTGAATGGGCATAATATAAGACCCACCTCCTGTTTGCCTAGCGGCAGGTTCTGGGTCAGCTCCGGAACATCCTGGGTTGTGGTCTCGGGTATGTACGAGACCCATTGTAAATATAACCCATTGTTTCATTATCATTTTTCAATAACAATGTCGTCTTACTCATATATGGATGTATGTGTGTTGAGACGCTAGGGCACATACCTAGATATATGGGTAGGACAAGTAGTAATAACAATAAGATGCTAATCAATAATTTGTCGTGTTGTTTTGCAATTCGGGTTGTATACACTCAGATTACGGTATGGTGAGGTATATGGTATATAGATGAGGGTTTCCTTATTTGGATTATTTCTTCGACGTACTTATCTCATGAAGCAGTAATCTGGGTTGTACTGCTAGTTTTGCCGTATTTGCGTTCATCGAGTTTTAATTCTATTTTCAGTTTTATTATTATTATTATATTATACATTCTTGGTTTTACCACCTATGTACTACTCCACTGATCTCCTGCTGTTACCATATTATGCATAGCCTGTCTGTTGCTTGATGTTACACTTGTATTAATGTGCCTAACCTCCTGACTTACTTATTCTTGATTTGCCTAACCTCCTGACTTACTTATTCTTGATTTTATATGGATTCTTTAGTTATCGTATAATTATTGCTCCCTAATAATTCATACTGTTTTCTTTAGCTGTTATTGTGGACAGCTCAGGTTGTGTGTACTCAGTCAATGGAGACATGAGGTTGATAGATAGTAAAAAAATGCATATTTATCACAACATTTACTATCATGTTTCCCTATTTATTCTTTTAGTTATGCACTATTACTAAAGTTTTGTTATTTAATGTGTGCAGGCCTTGAGTAATTAAAAAAATAAAGAAATAAATCCCAGAAGCCCAAAAAGCCCATGTGCAAAAGTTGTAGTAATTTAGAAGTTTCTATATTATCTAACCTAATCTAAACTTAGATTTTAAACTCTTTATTTAAAATCTAAGGGAGGAAAAGGGAGGATAAGATAGAACTCCTAATTGCTAAAAGAAGAGGAAAAGGATGGACTTCTACTCAACCCTAGTTGCTTGCAGGACAAGGCTAAAGATAAAAGGAGAAGAGTGCAAAGATAAAAAAATCGTTTTAAAAGATTTGGATTTAGGATAACTTGCTTCCCAAGTTATCTCGAATTTTCAAAATAAAGAGGCCGTATGCAGAATCCAGAAGGCTATACCCAGATGGACGGACCAGAGGAGGCCACGCGAGAAAACGCGTGGCCAGAGGCCAAGCTATAGCCGCGGAAACGCGGCCATAGCCGCGTTTCCGCGGCCCTATGGATGAGGATGGGTACCAGTTTTCGCGGGAGAGTTGTAACGGGACTCTACTTCTTCCATCTCCTATAAATACCCCTGCAGAGCAACAAAGAGGGGGCATCCAGAGACGGGAACTTAGGGTTTTTCTTTAGATTTTCTCTGTTCAAAATTCATGTAATTTCGTTTTTAGCATATTTTGGAGGAGGAGAGGAGCACTGTATTTGGAAGTGACATTCAAATAAAGGTTACCTTTTCTTCTTTGTTATTAAATTTTGTCATTTAATTTTGTTTTATACTGTGATCTATTATTTGTCTTCCTCTCTCTTTTCCACAATTTTTCACATTAAACAAAAATTGAAAAAAAAAGATGAATAACTAAATTTAATTTGTGGTTTGCTAATCTCTTAAACAACCCTAGTGTAGTTTAGAAAGTGAATTGATTGATATCACTTTAAAAAACCCTAGGATTAAAACAGTTTTCTTGAAGATTAATTGATAATTAGGTTTTTCTAATCTAGGTTACACTTCTAAATGATTCTTCATAAATTCATACTTAAGAACTTTGATAGCATAACTTTAAGTTAAGACTTCTCTTATGCTATACTTAGAAGTTAGGATGAACAACTGTTGAATTTTTATTAGTGCACACTAGTTAGGATTCTAATATCATTTATCTTGCTTGAACTTCCAGTAATAACCTAAGACAGATGTTACTTGTTTCAAGATGATATTCACTCTTTGAGACTTACTCTATGGGTTGTGGTAGAAGATTAGTGAACTACATATCTAAAATCATTCAAATCTAATCACTCTCTTTTGTTTTGTTCTAAGTGTAATACAGAGAAATCGTCCGAAACGCTTGCATCACATCCTTCCCTGTGGATCGACCCGCTTTGGCCCTTGCTACAGCGGATAGAATTGAAACGAGACTAAGAACTTCTAACACTTAACTATTTTTAATAACTATTTCTCATTCCAATCAAAATTTTGGCGCCGTTGCCGGGGAAGGAACGGCACGATATTCTCAAAACTAATTCTTTCTTTCTTTCTGTTTGCAGGATCAGAGAACAGGAAATATAACAACAGCAAAGGACATATAGCAACTCTGTGCCTCTGTCCTAGAAGGCAGAGCAGCAGAGCCTACTACAGAGCCGCGCAAACGCGGCCATAGTCGCGTTTCCGCGGCCTGAGTAGTGAACTACTCACTGTGTTTTTTGCAGGTTGCTGCAAATTGCAAGTTTTGTTTACTGCTTTGATAAGTTTTCTCTGTGATCACCCTGCACACTGCTAATTAATTAACAGTAACCTATTTGTTGAAAAATAAAAAAAATTAGACTCTTGCATCTTAGGCACGTGTCTATTTAATTTTTTTAATTTCTGTTGAAGAGTGCTGGCGATAAGGTACGTTCGCATTACATATAGATTAGGAAGCACTCTTGGCTGATTTACTGCTTTTTGAGTGATTACTTGTCTACTATTTTACACGTACACAAAAAATTTTTAAGGGCAAAACCCATAAACAAGATAAGGTGGGGATTTCATCACCCTTCCTTGGCCCACAAATCATCTCCGTCACACTCACAACCCTAACCCTAAGTAAAAATTGACTAGACGTTGGCCTTAGGTTAACTCGGACTCACTAGGAGATTGGCTGAAGGAGGAAGTTGTTCGAAATTAACTCTTGCCAAATCGGTGCCTAGGAAGGGGATTAAGGGCCGAAAGCCCGAAGATCGGTGGTTACTTAATTAAGGAACGTCTTTGACGGATAACCTCCCACCGGTCTTGCCACCTACCTGGCCGATTAACTTGTGGTTAAGGTCGGCAATATACCTCCTAAAGACAGTCTAAAGTTAGGAGTCGTCTAGGTCAAGGCTTACCCTAGAATAGGAATTTTGACTATTTTTTCTTCTTTTTCATTGATTGATTGGGTGAACTTGTTTGTTAACTGTGCATGTCAGCTTGGTCGAGAGACCCATTCACATCTAGACTAACTAGAACCAGTTCACCACCCGAACAAAAGCCCGACTCACACATGGCACAACCACCGTCACTACAAGATAGGTTCTATCCTATTAGGACCTCTCTTCCTTCTTGCATTCAGTTACCCGATGAAGGTGTTGACCAATTTGAGCTCAAACCACAATACATCAACACTCTTCCCAAATTTCATGGACTTGAATCTGAGGATGCATACTTTTTCATAAGGAAATTTGAAGAAGTATGTCTCATGATGAAGATACCCAGCCTAGGAGTAGATGCCATCAAATTACGATTTGTCCCATTCTCTTTGAAAGACTTAGCAAAGAAATGGCTCTACAGTCTAGAGGCCGGTTCAATATCCTCATAGGATAATTTCGTCAAAGCCTTCTTAAAGAAGTTTTATCCCGTCTACAAGACTGCACTAATTAGGAAGAGCATCTTACAGTTTAAGCAAACAGCCAATGAACCTTTTTGGAAATATTTCGAACGTTTTAAGGACCTCCTTGCCCAATGCCCACACCATGGGATAGAGAAATGGCGACTTTGTCAAGTTCTTTATGATGGATTAGAATATCAAACTAAAACGCTATTAGAATCCATATGCCAAGGAGGATTTTTGAAAAAGAACGAACATGAAGGATGGTTATTATATGAAGAATTAGCTGATAATACCATCCAATGGGAACCAACTCCGGAAAAATTTAGGACTAATGACCCTACTTCTTCTAAAGGAGGTATCCATTCCATTGAGGCTAACATAGCTACCGACGCTAAACTAGCTGCTGTGATGCGAAGACTAGAAGCTCTTGAAACTAAAGAACCAGTCTCTGTGAACCAAGTCAGCCCAACACCTTCGGCGGGCTGTACTTATTGTCAAGACATGAACCATGTGTTCGAGGAATGTCCCGTCTTTATCGCACATCAAACCTTGCCCGAACTTATGAGTGCGGCCTTCACATGGCCCGCTAACAATCCATATTCGCCCACCTACAATCCCGGTTGGAGAAATCATCCAAATTTTTCATGGGGCCCAAGCAACAATGATCAAACAAGGCCCAAATTCTCCAACAATTTTCAAAATCTACCTTATAAACAAAATTTCCCCAGTCAAAATCCTCCACACTCTTTCCAAAATTTACAAATGGAAACAAGACTCTCAAACATGAAAAGAAAGGTGGACACTCTAGTTAAAAGCCACGACACGCTGGCTCAAGTCTTGACTAGGATAGAGATACAACTGAATCAACAAGAAAGACAAAAGAGAACTCTACCAAGTCAACCATTGCCAAACCCTAGGAATCCTAGGCAAGCCAATGAGGCTCAAGACCCAAACCAGTGTAACTTGGTTCATACACTAAGATCGGGGAAACAAGTTGATAATCAAGTATCCATGCCACAGGACCAGTCTCCATTGTCCATTCCATCTAGTTCCACTCCATCTCAACAAAACTCCAAAGAAACTGAAGTTGATAAATCAGCAAGACAGGTGCACCAACCTACAGCCCCATTTCCGAATAGGCTTAGGAGTAATAATAATGCATATATGGAGAAACTACTCGAGGTGTTCAATCAGGTTAGGCTCAATATACCACTTCTTGATGCAATCCAACATGTCCCTAGTTATGCCAAATTCCTTAAGGACATGTGCACCAAGAAAAGAAAGACAAATGTGCTTAAGAAGGTTTTTCTAGCCACTAACATTAGTGAGCTATTGTCCAACCAGATCCCAGTCAAGTACAAGGACCCTGGTTGCCCCACCATTTCTTGCACAATAGGTCGAGCTGAAATCAATCGAGCACTCCTCGATTTAGGAGCTAGCATTAATTTGCTTCCTTTCTCCGTATATCAACAACTTGGATTAGGAGAACTCAACCCAACCCAAGTTACAATCCAATTGGCTGATCGCTCAATTAAAGTTCCTAAGGGAGAGATCAATGATGTCCTCATACGAGTGGGAGAATTCATTTACCCAGTCGATTTTATTGTTTTAGAGACACAGCCCGTGTCTAATCCTAGGTCCCAAACTCCCGTCATCTTAGGACACCCATTCCTAGCAACCGTGAATGCAATCATAAATTGTAGAAACGGATCCATGAGATTGACTTTTGGGGATATGACCAAGGAAGTCAATGTTTTCAACTTAGGTAAACATCCCTACGACATAAACGACCAACCCTTTGAGGTTAACTTCATTGAAAACATGACTAGTGAGCACAACGAGGAGATCACACTAGAGTCAAAGGAAGAGGAAGAGTTAGAATCAAGTGATCTCAACCTTGATGAGATTGAATGAGCAGCAAATCCAAGTTCTATAGAGATGGAAAATTCAAGCTTAACACCTCCACCCATCGAGCCACCTCCTTCTTTGGAGTTAAAGACCTTGCCTAAACATCTTAAGTACGCCTACCTTGGTGAACAATAGACGTTACCAGTCATAGTTGCCTCCAATTTGACTGATAGGTAAGAGGAAGACCTACTGGCAACCCTTAGGAGACATAGGGAAGCCATTGGTTGGACTATGGCAGATATCAAGGGACTGAGCCCTAAAATAGTCCAGCATAGAATCCATCTAGAGGAAGGGGTTAAACCTAAGAGGGATCCACAATGTAGGCTAAACCCGCTCATGCAAGAGGCTGTACAAGCCGAAATAATGAAACTGTTAGATAATGGGATCATTTATCCCATTTCCGATAGCGAATGGGTTAGCCCAATGCATGTGGTCCCTAAGAAGTCCAGCTTTACTGTCGTAGAAAACGACAAGTAAGAGTTAGTGCAAACACGACTGCCTACCAAAGTTCGAGTATGCATAGACTATCGCAAGTTGAACGCCGCCACTAGAAAAGATCATTTCCCCCTCCCATTTATCGACCAAATGCTGGAACGATTAGCGGGCCATGAGTATTACTGTTTCTTGGACGGTTACTCAGGGTATAACCAAATCCTAATAGCCCCGGAGGACCAAGAAAAGACAACGTTCACATGCCCATTTGGGACATTTGCCTATCGCCGAATGCCTTTCGGCCTATGTAATGCCCCAGCCACATTCCAACGTTGTATGTTAAGCCTTTTTTCTGACATGGTCGAGCGCTTCTTAGAGATTTTCATGGACGACTTCTCCGTCTATGGAAATTCATTTGACCAATGTCTCCATCACTTGGAGCTAGTGCTGAATAGATGCACCGAAAAGAACTTGACCCTAAATTGGGAAAAGTGTCACTTTATGGTGCAGCATGGGATTGTCCTAGGTCATGAGATATCTAGGGAAGGGATCAAAGTGGACAAGGCTAAGGTGGAGATCATAGCCAAGCTTTCAATTCCACGAAGCGTGAAGGACATTCGTTCTTTCTTAGGACACGCTGGGTTTTACCGCAGGTTCATTAAGGATTTTAGAAAAATTGCTAGACCCCTTACAAACCTTCTAGCTAAAGACGTGCCCTTCATCTTTGACGATAAGTGTAATAGCGCGTGGGAGAAGTTGAAATTGGAACTTATCTCTGCACCTATCATCTCACCTTCGGACTGGACCAACCCTTTCGAGATCATGTGCGATGCCTCAGATTTTGCGATAGGCGCTGTCTTAGGACAGCGCAAAGATAACAAGTAACACGTGATCTATTATTCAAGTAGGACACTCAATGACGCCCAAGTGAACTATACTACAACCGAGAAAGAATTCTTGGCAGTAGTGTTCGCTTTGGAGAAATTCCGCCCATATATACTTGGGACCAAAACCACAATTTTCACCGACCATTCTGCACTTCGATACCTAATGCTAAAAAAGGATGCGAAGGCCCGACTCATTCGTTGGATCCTCCTCCTTCAAGAATTTGATCTCGAAATTTGAGATAAAAAGGGTGTTGAAAATATCATCGCAGACTATCTCTCTCGTGTGCCAAACGCACCTTCCGACGAACTGCCCATCAATGACAATTTTTCCGATGAACAACTTCTAGCCATCTCTACGGAACCATGGTTTGCTGACATAGTCAATTACTTAGTCACAAACCAAACACCACCTAATTGGTCAAAACAGGATAGATACCGATTCTTGTCTCAAGTCCGGTATTACATATGGGAAGATCCATACCTTTTCAAATATTGTAGCGACCAAATTATTAGGAGATGTGTTCCCAATGAGGAAACTAGAAGCGTTCTAACCTTTTGTCACGAATTTGCTTGCGGTGGACACTTTGGTCCCCGCAAAACTGCCGAAAAGATCCTACAAAGTGGCTTTTATTGGCCCACTTTGTTTAAAGACACATTTGACTTTTGCAAAACTTGCACAAGATGCCAAATGATAGGAAGGATTTCCAAACGAAATATGATGCCCCTAAATCCAATTCTAGAAGTAGAACTTTTTGATGTTTGGGGTATTGATTTTATGGGTCCCTTCCCTAATTCGTTTGGGCACCAATACATCTTGTTGGCTGTAGATTACGTATCGAAATGGGTTGAAGCCGTCCCTTGCAAGACAAATGACAACAAAGTTGTTGTCAAATTCTTGAAAGAAAACATCTTCTCACGCTTTGGAACCCCTCGTGCCATAATTAGTGACAATGGTACACATTTTTGCAATAGAACTTTTGAAGCTCTTATGCGAAAATATGCCATAACACACAAGTTATCTACGCCGTACCATCCTCAAACCAGTGGACAGGTAGAAGTTTCCAATAGGCAAGTCAAGCTTATCTTGGAGAAAACTGTGAATCAAAATAGGAAGGATTGGTCCACCAAATTGGTGGATGCCTTATGGGCATATAGGACCGCCTTTAAAACGATTCTAGGAATGTCTCCCTACAGACTAGTCTTTGGAAAGGCTTGCCACCTTCCTGTTGAGATAGGGCACCGAGCCTTATGGGCAATTAAGCAGCTAAATTTCGATCTAGATAAGGCCGGTGAGCTTCGAAAATTGCAAATTTCTGAACTGGAAGAGTTGAGGAACGAAGCATATGAAAATGCGAAAATTGTGAAGGATAGGGTTAAGGTGTTTCACGATAAGTTCATCACTATAAAAACTTTTGTCCAAGGATAAAAAGTGTTACTCTATAACTCTAGACTTCATCTCTTTCCCGGCAAGTTAAAATCAAGATGGACAGGGCCTTTCATTATTAAGACTGTGTTTCCACACGGAGCCATAGAGATCTACGACCCGAAAAATGGCAGTACATTCAAGGTAAATGGTCAACGTCTTAAAATATTTTTGGAATCAGTACCGGAAGTAAATGCAGCCATGGGTCTTTTTGACCCAATGTATCGGTAACTCTATCTCTCTGCCAATTATGCATCCATGCATTCCATTCATACATTGGGGACAATGCATGAGACAAGTGTGGGGGAGGGTATAACCTTAAAAAAAAATTAAATAAATTAAAAAAAATAAAAAATAATAACAAATATATAAAAAATAAATTTTTTTTATCTTTGTTCTAACATAACATTAAAAATAATAACAAATATATTAAAAAAATAAAAATAAAAAGATATATAAAAGGGACAATATTTTGACTTATCTTTTGAAAGAAATCTAAGTTTGTCTTAAGAATTAGGAAAATCATGATTAGGATTTCTAAAACCTTGGTCAAAATAAATAAATTGTTGAATTTTTAGGTATAGGAGGAAAAATTGAATAAGTAATTAGTCTTGATTTTTACCTTAATGAAATGTGCATACCTAATACATTTACATATCTAGGATTCTAAGACAAAGACTCTTGTGCCTTATAAAAAAAATATATATAATAAAAAAATTCACTGATTAAGCTGAATACATGTGCCTCAAGAAGCATAAGTATTCACGCCTAAAGGTGATTTTATAAATAGAGTCCTTGGTTTTGTGGCCTATTTCACTTGAATCCTTAAGTCCGTGGGGTGTTTTCTCACCCGGTGCCTTAAACCAACCAGTTTGGGAGCCACCGACTTTAAGTTCGCTACATGGGTGGATTAGAAAGCCTAAAAAAACTAAGAAATATTATTTATATATGTACTAACACATCTAATAGTCAATTAGTTAGGTATGAGGGCCTCAAGAAGCCTTGATACTTACACAAAAGAAAATTAGATGAGTTATACATATTAAAAAATAATAATAATAATAATAATAATAAAGATGCATGAGAGTCCAAGTTAAAGAATTCCTAGTAAAAGATTCACAAGGATGCATATGACTTAGGGTAACGAAAGAGACTATACAAAAATTCAATTTTGATTCTTACCTAAAATGGATAACAATTTATTATATAAAGACTAAGTTTAAGAATGAATAAAAATGATAATCCTAAAACTTATAGACTACTTAGTCTCTTCAAACATATTTCAAATATTTTCCTTTTTATGGATTTTGTGGGTGTAATCCGCTGAAAACCCTCACGAGACAACACTCGTCCTCTAGGGTAACCTAGAGGTTTAACGGCTTGTTGCACATGCTAAGTGCAACCGTGATGCCTACGAAAGTGAGTTAGGATAAATTAGTTTTTCTTTTCTTATTCTTTTTAATTTTTACTCGAGGACGAGCAAAAAGATAAGTGTGGGGGCGTGATAGGTAGTAAAAAATGCATATTTATCACTACATTTACTATCATGTTTCCCTATTTATTCTTTTAATTATGCACTATTACTAAAGTTTTGTTATTTAATGTGTGCAGGCCTTGAGTAATTAAAAAAATAAAGAAATAAAGCCCAGAAGCCCAAAAAGTCCATGTGCAAGCCCATGTGCAAAAGTTGTAGTAATTTAGAAGTTTCTATATTATCTAACCTAATCTAAACTTGGATTTTTAAACTCTTTATTTAAAATCTAAGGGAGGAAAAGGGAGGATAAGATAGAACTCCTAATTGCTAAAAGAAGAGGAAAAGTATGGACTTCTACTCAACCCTAATTGCTTGCAGGACAAGGCTAAAGATAAAAGAGAAGAGTGCAAAGATAAAAAAATCGTTTTAAAAGATTTGGATTTAGGATAACTTGCTTCCCAAGTTATCTTGAATTTTCAAAATAAAGAGGCCGTATGCAGAATTCAGAAGGCTATACCCAGATGGACGGACCAGAGGAGGCCACGCGAGAAAACGCGTGGCAAGAGGCCAAGCTATAGCCGCGGAAACGCGGCCATAGCCGCATTTCCGCGGCCCTATGGATGAGAATGGGTACCAGTTTTCGCGGGAGAGTTGTAACGGGACTCTACTTCTTCCACCTCCTATAAATACCCCTGCAGAGCAACAGAGAGGGGGCATCAAGAGACGGGAACTTAGGGTTTTTCTTTAGATTTTCTCTGTTCAAAATTCTTGTAATTTCGTTTTTAGCATATTTTGGAGGAGGAGAGGAGCACTGTATTTGGAAGTGACATTCAAATAAAGGTTACCTTTTCTTCTTTGTTATTAAATTTTGTCATTTAATTTTGTTTTATGCTGTGATCTATTATTTGTCTTCCTCTCTCTTTCCCACAATTTTTCACATTAAACAAAAATTGAAAAAAAAAAAGATGAATAACTAAATTTAATTTGTGGTTTGCTAATCTCTTAAACAACCTTAGTGTAGTTTAGAAAGTGAATTGATTGATATCACTTTTAAAAACCCTAGGATTAAAACAGTTTTCTTGAAGATTAATTGATAGTTAGGTTTTTCTAATCTAGGTTACACTTCTAAACGATTCTTCATAAATTCATACTTAAGAACTTTGATAGCATAACTTTAAGTTAAGACTTCTCTTATGCTATACTTAGAAGTTAGGATGAACAACTGTTGAATTTTTATTAGTGCACACTAGTTAGGATTCTAATATCATTTATCTTGCTTGAACTTCCAGTAATAACCTAGGACAGATGTTACTTGTTTCAAGATGATATTCACTCTTTGAGACTTACTCTATGGGTTGTGGTAGAAGATTAGTGAACTACATATCTAAAATCATTCAAATCTAATCACTCTCTTTTGTTTTGTTCTAAGTGTAATACAGAGAAATCGTCCGAAACGCTTGCATCGCATCCTTCCCTGTGGATCGACCCGCTTTAGCCCTTGCTACAGCGGATAGAATTGAAACGAGACTAAGAACTTCTAACTCTTAACTATTTTTAATAACTATTTCTCGTTCCAATCAAAATTTTGGCGCCGTTGCCGGGGAAGGAACGGCACGATATTCTCAAAACTAATTCTTTCTTTCTTTCTATTTGCAGGATCAGAGAACAGGAAATATAACAGCAGCAAAGGACATATAGCAACTCTATGCCTCTGCCCTAGAAGGCAGAGCAGCAGAGCCTACTACAGAGCCGCACAAACGCGGCCATAGCCGCGTTTCCGCGGCCTGAGTAGTGAACTACTCACTGTGTTTTTTGCAGGTTGCTGCAAATTGTAAGTTTTGTTTACTGCTTTGATAAGTTTTCTCTGTGATCACCCTGCACACTGCTAATTAATTAACAGTAACCTATTTGTTGAAAAATAAAAAAAATTAGACTCTTACATCTTAGGCACGTGTCTATTTAATTTTTTTAATTTCTGTTGAAGAGTGCTGGCGATAAGGTACGTTCGCATTGCATATAGATTAGGAAGCACTCTTGGCTGATTTACTGCTTTTTGAGTGATTACTTGTCTACTGCTTTACACGTACACAAAAAATTTTAAGGGCAAAACCCATAAACAAGATAAGGTGGGGATTTCATCACCCTTCCTTGGACCACCAATCATCTCCGTCACACTCACAACCCTAACCCTAAGTAAAAATTGACTAGACGTTGGCCTTAAGTTAACTCGGACTCACTAGGGGATTGGCTGAAGGAGGAAGTTGTTCGAAATTAACTCTTGCCAAATCGGTGCCTAGGAAGGGGATTAAGGGCCGAAAGCCCGAAGATCGGTGGTTACTTAATTAAGGAACGTCTTTGACGGATAACCTCCCACCGGTCTTGCCACCTACCTGGCCGATTAACTTGTGGTTAAGGTCGGCAATATACCTCCTAAAGACAGTCTAAAGTTAGGAGTCGTCTAGGTCAAGGCTTACCCTAGAATAGGAATTTTGACTATTTTTTCTTCTTTTTCATTGATTGATTGGGTGAACTTGTTTGTTAACTGTGCATGTCAGCTTGGTCGAGAGACCCATTCACATCTAGACTAACTAGAACCAGTTCACCACCCGAACAAAAGCCCGACTCACACATGGCACAACCACCGTCACTACAAGATAGGTTCTATCCTATTAGGACCTCTCTTCCTTCTTGCATTCAGTTACCCGATGAAGGTGTTGACCAATTTGAGCTCAAACCACAATACATCAACACTCTTCCCAAATTTCATGGACTTGAATCTGAGGATGCATACTTTTTCATAAGGAAATTTGAAGAAGTATGTCTCATGATGAAGATATCCAGCCTAGGAGTAGATGCCATCAAATTACGGTTTGTCCCATTCTCTTTGAAAGACTTAGCAAAGAAATGGCTCTACAGTCTAGAGGCCGGTTCAATATCCTCATGGGATAATTTCGTCAAAGCCTTCTTAAAGAAGTTTTATCCCTTCCACAAGACTGCACTAATTAGGAAGAGCATCTTACAGTTTAAGCAAACAGCCAATGAACCTTTTTGGAAATATTTCGAACGTTTTAAGGACCTCCTTGCCCAATGCCCACACCATGGGATAGAGAAATGGCGACTTTGTCAAGTTCTTTATGATGGATTAGAATATCAAACTAAAACGCTATTAGAATCCATGTGCCAAGGAGGATTTTTGAAAAAGAACGAACATGAAGGATGGTTATTATATGAAGAATTAGCTAATAATACCATCCAATGGGAACCAACTCCGGAAAAATTTAGGACTAATGACCTTACTTCTTCTAAAGGAGGTATCCACTCCATTGAGGCTAACATAGCTACCGACGCTAAACTAGCTGATGTGATGCGAAGACTAGAAGCTCTTGAAACTAAAGAACCAGTCTCTGTGAACCAAGTCAGCCCAACACCTTCGACGGGCTGTACTTATTGTCAAGACATGAACCATGTGTTCGAGGAATGTCCCGTCTTTATCGCTCAATTGGTTTGCTAATCTCTTAAACAACCCTAGTGTAGTTTAAAAAGTGAATTGATTGATATCACTTTTAAAAACCCTAGGATTAAAACAGTTTTTTTGAAGATTAATTGATAGTTAGGTTTTTCTAATCTAGGTTACACTTCTAAACGATTCTTCATAAATTCATACTTAAGAACTTTGATAGCATAACTTTAAGTTAGACTTCTCTTATGCTATACTTAGAAGTTAGGATGAACAACTGTTGAATTTTTATTAGTGCACACTAGTTAGGATTCTAATATCATTTATCTTGCTTGAACTTCCAGTAATAACCTAGGATAGATGTTACTTGTTTCAAGATGATATTCACTCTTTGATACTTACTCTATGGGTTGTGGTAGAAGATTAGTGAACTACATATCTCAAATCATTCAAATCTAATCACTCTCTTTTGTTTTGTTCTAAGTGTAATATAGAGAAATCGTCCGAAACGCTTGCATCGCATCCTTCCCTGTGGATCGACCGGCTTTGGCCCTTACTACAGCGGATAGAATTGAAACGAGACTAAGAACTTCTAACTCTTAACTATTTTTAATAACTATTTCTCGTTCCAATCAATATGGTATATAGATGAGGGTTTCCTTGTTTGGATTATCCCCTCGAGGTATCAATCTCATGAATCTATCTATTGAGCCCGTACAACTGGTTTTGTCGCTTCTATACATCTCATTACTTGATGCCTCTTTCATGTTCGGGTGTGTATGCTTACGACATGGTTTTCAATACATGCTTTTGATTCGAATTTATCGATACACGTATGCTTCCCTGCACACCACTTGGCATTCACCACACCACTCATTGGGGAATTCTGACCCCCCCAGATCTGCATGTCCAGATCCTGGAGCTCGAAGCTTATGGATTCTCCCAGTTGCTAGCCAGAGTGGCACAGTGAAGGGGTGGATTTTCGGTTGACCGTCTAGAGTCCTTTTCTTTTAGGCCTCCCTGCTCGTCTCTCGAATTTTTCTTTTATCATTCGTGAGCATCTTTTGTATTGTTCATATTTATATTCCTCTTTGTATTCTCGCATTTGCGCCTATTGATGAAGTAATATTCTTGTAATATTGTATCACATCATATGATAACTTTGTAATTGTACTCATATGTTGGAATGTATAATGCACCACATATTTTCAAACTCTGATTTTTACCTGTACTGATGCTTAACGCATATATATATGAGGGTATCTCTGACTTATGTATATACGTCGCAGTAACGTCTCCGTACCCGCAAGGTCCGGGCTTTACAGAATTCGTCCATGAATACCTTTAAGAATCGCTCGACCATATCAGAAAAAATACTCAACATACACCGCTGAAATGTAGCAGGAACATTGCATAGCCCAAAGGGCATGTGATGGTAGGCAAATGTACCAAAAGGATAAGTGAATGTCATTTTCTCTTGGTCCTCACAAGCAATGAAGATTTGGTTATATCCAGAATAACCATCGAGGAAGGAATAGTAAGCGTGACTAGCAAGATGTTCTAACATTTGGTCAATGAAGGGAAGAGGAAAATGATCTTTCCTAGTCATGAAGTTGAGTTTCCTATAGTCTATGCACACTCGCCAACCAGTTTGGACACGAGTTGAAACCAACTCATTATTCTCATTAGCAATAACTGTGACTCTGGACTTTTTGGACACAACTTGCATGGATTAACCCACTGACTATCGAAGATAGGGTAAATGATTCCCGCATCTAACAGTTTTATAATTTCTGTTCTCACTACCTCTTTCAGAACAGGGTTCAACCACCTCTGTGGTTCTCTCGAGGTTTTGGCATTCTCTTCGAGATGAATTTGGTGCATTACCTTAGAGGGACTAATTCCCTTGATGTCTGCTATGGTCCAGCCTAAAACTTCCTTATGTTCATTGAGCACATCCAATAACTTTTCTTCTTGGTCCTTGTTTAAATTAGAAGAAATGATCACATGTAAGATTTCAAAGGCACCTAGAAAAACATACTTTAATGTGTCGGCAAAAGTTTGAGCTCCAACTTGGGAGGCTCAATGATTGATGGAACAGGAACAGATATTGACACATGTAAGGGTTCTACCTGGGATTTCCATTGATTAGTGTATATGACAGGAACAGAGTCTAACAATGCGTTGACCTCTTTTAAAGACTCATCAATGTCAAAGTTCAGTCCAAAATGAGCCAAGCATTTCTCCAAGGGGTCTTCATAAAAAGACTCCTCAAAGGTGTGACTGGCCGAAATATCAATCATGTTGACCTCCTCATGATAATTCATTTCCGGTGGTTTACAAACTACTATGAAAAACATTCAACTCAACTATCATATTCCCAAATGATAAGGTCATGACTCCATTCCTACATCTAATGACAGCATCAGCGGTAGCAAGAAATGGTCTCCCTAAAATTACAGGAGAGTGATTATTGGGATTTGTCTCTAAGACACCAAAGTCCGCAGGTAAATAAAATTCATCAATCTTCAAGATAACATCCTCAACAATTCCCATGGGGACCTTAACAGACCTATTTGCTAAAAGCAATGTAAGTTTAGTGGGTTGTGACTCCCCTAAACCTAGTTGTTTGTATACAAAATAGGGTAAAAGGCTTACACTTGCTCCTAAATCAAGCAAACATCAGTATATAACCTGATCTCCTATCATAACTGTAACCGTAAGACTCCCAGGATCCTTATATTTTGGTGCAATGGTTTGCTGGATGAGACATGATGCTTGTGTAGAATATACATCTTCACGAGGAACAGAAGTTTTCCTCTTGACAGTGGTGAGGTCCTTTAGAAACTTGGCATAAGAAGGAATCTGATTGATTGCATCCAAGAAAGGAATATTGATTTGGACGTCTTTGAAAACTTTCAAAATTCCCTCACAATGATTTCTCTTCTTATTAGCTTGAAGACGTTGAGGAAATGGGGCTTTGGGCACAAAGGATTTCGCTTGATTGTCAATAACAACTTGATCATCTTTCTTTGTTGCCTCCTTTGAGATCTCTTTCTCTTTTTCCTTGTTTATATTTTCAACATTGGGATCATTTGGTGGAACTTGAGCTTGGTTATCCACTTTCTTGCCCGACTGTAAAGTGTGGATGGCTTGGACTTCACGGTTTGAACCCGAGCCAATTTCAAATTGGCCTGTTGGAACATTTTGAGGAACATGTTGACCCTTCGGGTTGGGCACAGTTTGACTAGATAATTGTCCTTTCTCTCTCCCTCTTACTGATGCAGCTAATTTATCTAACTGAACCTCGATCTTAAATATTTCTTGAGACATAGTATGATTATATTGGATTTAGTTCTGATTAGTTAGAGCTTGACTCTGCATAAACTGTGAAAACATATCCTCTAAGAAGGTTTTCTTTGATTGGGAGGGACATATGGAGGGGAAGATGGTGTTGTAGTGTATTGATTTTCCTTATGAAATTGATTGTTAGGAGGTGGTCCTTGGAATGATGGTGATCCACCATATCCTTGTCCTTGAGAAGATTTTCAAGAAAGGTTGGGATGGTTCCGCCACACCGGATTGTACGTTTCACTGAATGGGTTGTTGTTGTTGGGGTTGGGCTTGTTAAATGTATTGAATACATTTTCTTGCTTGACTTTGATAATTAGCAACCCATGGCATTGTTCAACCAAATGGTCTTGACTATCACAAAGGACACAGATGGGAGATATCACTGGCTTAGATAGCTCGGGAATCGAAGATTGAACTCTCTTGCTCATCTCTAAAGCTTCAAGTCTTTGTACTACTGATATCCTTTTGGCATCACTCTCAAAATTGGGGTTAACTCTAAGTATACCACCCCTATTGGTGGTAGTTGGTGGTGGGATGCTTATCATCAACACTAACAGGTTCCCATTCTAGAGTGTTTTCTGCTACCTCTTCAAAAAATTACCATGCATCATTCACAGTTTTACTAGTGAATGTTCCATTGCAAGGGACTCAATCATGGTCTTATTTTGATAGTCTAAGCCTTCGTACAGAATTTGGATCAAATGGATTTTTTCAAATCCGTGGTGAGACACTCAAGCAAAAAATCCTTGAATCTTTCAAAGTATGTGGAAAACGTCTCCCTTTTTTGTTGATGAAAAGTGTTAAGGGCTTGACGTACATAAGCAATCTTCTATTTGAAATAGAACTTTCTATGGAAGGCTTCAACTAACTCTACCCAAGTGAAACTTGAACCAGGCTGGAGAGAAAGAAGCCAAGCTTTGGCTTTTTCTTTTAAGGAAAAAGGAAATACTTAAGTTTTAGGGATTCGTCCGTCATCTAATTGTATTTCATGGTTCCACAAACATCTTCAAATTTGCTAACATGTTGGTATGGACTCTCATTTGCCAATCTCCGAAAGACTGGAAGCATTTGTACCATAACGAATTTAATTTTGAAATTTGCTGTAAGAGCCAACAAAGTGATACAGGAAGGCTGGGTGGACCTTGTAGGATACATGTAATCCTTTAAAGTCATTTGACAGTTTTTATTTGCATCACCCATTTTAGCAGTAGGGTCAGAGATAGTAATGTATTCTAATCGACCTTTAATGTCACGCCCCGCTTCCCAAAATACGCTGGGGCGGAGATGCGATGAGAGTCGGCGACGTATATACGCGAGGAAAATACCCCACGTATACACGCTAAGCTTAAAGTAACCTGAACAAGATATAAATCTAAAGTATAATAAATCATGAACACTGCAATATTACATACGCGTGGCCAGGGAGCCAGCTAAGGCCGCGGAAACGCGGCCCAAGCCGCGTTTCCGCGGCATTTTGGATGAGTCCGGGTACCAGTTTTCTTGGTGGAGTCGTATTGGGACTCTACCTCCTTCTGCACCTATAAATACCCCTGCAGAGCAACAGAGAGGGGCGTACAGCGAACTACAGAGCAAAATCTAGGGTTTTTAGGCTAGTTGTAGTTTAGGTTTTTATTTTTCTTTTTTGTAATTTTTATTTTTTATGTAACTGAGAGTAGAGGATGCTTTCATGGAGGAAGGAGTTCATGCTTGTACTGAGGTGACATCGGTGTAAGTCAAACTTTTCTTCCATTGTTAATAAAATCTATTCAAGGTTTGTTTTTATTCTTGTTTTATTTTTGTTCTTATATTCTTGTTTTATTCTATTTTTGTTTCTCTCTGATGTCTTGCAAACCATGAGATCTGATCGCTTCGAGACTGCTTAGCCGAAGAAGTGCCCTTGATGACCTATGGTGATGAACAAGCCTTCTCTTGCTAGTATAGATTGTCTTTTCTTTTCGTAGTGTAGATCGAGAAGGGGGAAGATCCTATACGCCATGCTTGAATGCCTTCAAAGACAAGGTAAGTCGTTGCAACGGATCAAAGGTAAACAGGACAGAAGAAGTAGGTATGTGTTTTTTTTAGTTTATAGTTTTCTTTCTTTTATTTCTGTAGATTAAATCACCAACACTTCATCTTCCAACTCTTTCTTTCCCAACTCATTGTAAATATCACTCCTATTCCTAACCTGACTTTAACTATTATTTTCTTATTTTCCTTTTAATAACTAAAAGAATAATTTTTTAGAGAACTTGCTAAACAAGCTTCCATCGCTAGTCCCTCCCTGAGGATCACGACCCGCATAGCCATTACTACAGCGGATAGAATTGAGCACCTTGCACATCTCTATTTCTAAATCTAATATTCTGTATTTTGTGTGCAGGAAAAATCTCAATCAAATTTTGGCGCCGATGCCAGGGAGGGACGGTAAGTATTCTCTAAAACAAAATTTTGATTGAGTTTTTTACCTGCACACAAAATATAGAATATTAGATTTAGAAGTAAAGATGTGCAAGGTGCTCAATTCTAATCCGCTGTAGCAATGGCTATGCGGGTCGTGATCCTCAGGGAGGGACTAGCGATGGAAGCTGGTTTAGCAAGTTCTCTAAAAAATTCTTTTTTTAGTTATTGAAAGGAAAATAAGAAAATAGTAGTTAAAGTTAGGTTAGAAAGAAAGCGGTATTTACAATGAGTTGGGAAAGAAAGAATTGAAGTGTTTGGTGATTTAATCTACAAAAATAAAAGAAAAGAAAGAAAAAGAAATACTTACCTTAGTTTGGTTGATGAGTTACCTGAAAACCTTACATGTTCTACCTTATTTTGGAGGCGTTCAACGCATAAGTCATAGGATCGAGCTCAGTCCCCTATTCGCATTATATCATCAAGCTGGGCAAGAATGAAGTGATACGGACCTTGAGGAGGAGAACATCTCCATGAAGTATCGTTGGCACTCACAAAGACTTGTTATACTTGTGCTTCGGAATTCACTTGCATTCTCATCAAAAACCAACAGACGTAAAGTAGAAAAGGAAAAGAAAAAGAAAAGGAAAGTAAAGCGATTAACATAAAATGAATGGTTACCTTTATTACTTGAAACAATGGCAGAAAAGAGGAGGGTACATCGGTGTCACTCTCAATATAGACCTCTCTCTCTTATTTACATAAACAAAAAAATAAAAATTACAAAAGAAAAATAAAAACCTAACTACAAACTGGAAGAAAGCCTAAAAATCCTAGATTTGGCCCTGTACTTCACTGGACGCCCTTCTCTGTTGCTCTGCAGGGGTATTTATAGGTGCAGAAGGAAGTAGAGTCCCAGTACGATTCCTCCACGAAAACTGTTGCTTGGTCTCATCCAGATTGCCGCGGAAACGCGGCTTGGGCCGCGTTTCTGCGGCCAAGTTGTGTCGGCTGGCCACGCGCTTTCGCGCGTGGCCTCCTCTGGTCCGTCCATCTGGGTTTATCCGTGTGGATGCTGTATCCTGACTCTTTATTTTGAATTTTCGGGATAACTTGGGAAACAAGTTACCCTAGATCCAAATTTCTTCCAAAACGAATTTCATCCTTGCACTCTATTTATCCTCATCCTGCAAGCATTTAGGATTTAGTAGAAGTCCATCCCTTTACTCTTCTTTTAATATTTGCAACTTTTGCACTTTGTAATTGCAACTTTGACATTTGGTAATTGCAACTTTTCACTTGGGCTTGGACATGGGCTTTTGGGCTTCTTTTGGGCTTCTTTTGGGCTTTATTCTTTATTTAATTAATTACTCAAGGCCTGCACACATTAAATAATAAAACATTAGTAATTGTGCACAATTATAGTAATAAATATGAAAATGTGATAGTAAATATAGTGATAAATATGCACTTTTTACTACCTATCACACCCCCACACTTATCTTTTTGCTCGTCCTCGAGTAAAAATCAAAAAGAAAAAGAAAAAATAAACTAGCTAACTCACTTTCGTAGGAATCACGATTGCACTTAGCACGTGCAACAAGCCGTTAAACCCCTAGGTTACCCTAATGGACGAGTGTTGTCTCGTGAGGGTTTTCAGCGGAGTACACCCACAAAATCCATAAAAAGGAAAATTTTTGAAATACTTTTGAAAAGACTAAGTAATCTATAAGTTTTTAGGATCCTCATTTTTATTCATTCTTAAACTTAGTCTTTATATAGTAAATTGTTTTCCTTTTTAGGTAAGGGTCAAAATTGAATGTTTGTATAGTCTTTTTCGTTACCCTAAGTCATATGCATCCTTGTGAATTTTTACTAGGAATTCCTTAACTTGGACTCTCATGCCTCTTTATTATTATTATTATATATTTTTTTCTCTCTTTTTATTTTATTTTTTTTTAAATATGTATAACTCATCTAATTTTCTTTCGTGTAAGTATCAAGGCTTCTTGAGGCCCTCATACCTAACTAATTGACTATTAGATGTGTTAATACATATATAATATTTCTTAATTTTCTTAGGCTTTCTAATCCACCCATGTAGCGAACTTAAAGTCGGTAGCTCCCAAACTGGTTGGTTTTAGGGCACCGGGTGAGAAAACACCCCACAGACTCAAATTCGAGTGAACTAGGCCACAAAACTAAAGACGCTTATTTATAAACTCACCTTTAGGCGTGAATACTTATGCTTCTTGAGGCACATGTATCCAGCTTAATCAGCGCATTTCTTTTTTTTTATTATTTATTTATTTGTTATAGGGCACAAGAGTCTTTGTCTTAGAATCCTAGATATGTAAATGTATTAGGTATGCACATTTCATTAAGGTAAAAATTAAGACTAATTACTTATTCAATTTCGCCTCCTATACCTAAAAATTCAACAATTTATTTATTTTGACCAAGTTTTTAGAAATCCTAATCATGATTTTCCTAATTCTTAAGACTAACTTAGATTTCTTTCAAAAGATAAGTCAAAATATTGTCCTTTTTTTTATTTTTTATTTTTTTAAAATTTTTTTTATTAGTTTCTACCTATGTTAGTATGTTAGTAAAGCCTACTCCCACACTTATCTCATGCATTGTCCTCAATGTATGAATGTATGCATGTATGCATGAAAAAGAAGAAAGGGAAGGCAGATGTTACCTCAAGGTGGTGGTTCTGGTGGTGGTCTAATTGGGCCAAGCGTTGCTACACAATCAAGATAATGTGGTAGTTCACGGAACCTACCAGAAATTTCTCTTGTATAACCCACTAAAATATATGTATTATCATTTTTTAACAATTCCACCCCATCAAATTTCCAAATTTCATAATTATTTTCAGAGTCAATTGTGTCAACCGCCATGTCCCAAAATGGAGTGTGAAAAGATGGAATGATTGACTTGGACGTCAGAAGTATGGGAACGAATACCGACTCAGGAAAGAAACTTAAATCAAGTAAGGGTTCAGGAGTCGAGCTCGATTCAAGAAGTGTGTCCAAGTCAAGAAGTTGAAACTCAAGTCCACAATCATTTTCCCACAATGGAATGTGACTCAATATTGGTGATTCAAGTTCAGGAATGATAGGTGTGGGAATCAAAACTGACTCTAAAAGATTACCTAAGTTGGGTAACAAAACAGGAGTCAATAATTATTCGGGAATTTGAACTTGATCACAGATTTGAGAATCTAGGTCACATATCTCATTGAGTTCAATATCATAAAAATGAGAACTTGCCAATTTATCCATAGGACTTTCAAAATTATAAAATTGGTCAAGTTCAATATGATCATCAAAAATGGGTGCAATTTCATGATGAATTGGCACAGGATCCAATGTTGACTCGGGAAAAGGAAAATCAGGTGAAGATACCGGAGTCATTATTGAATCAGGAAGTAGAATTGAATCACCAAGTGGGAGATCATGATCATATTCATACTCAAGTTCTATTTCAGGAAAGGAATAACTTGCCAAACTATCAAAAATTGGAGTTTCGGCAAGTTCAAATGATGGTACTGAATTAGAATCTTGTTGTCCAAAACAACGTGGCTCGTCGGCTCTAACAGAATGATTAGCGATATCAGAATTGGCCGAACGGTGAGAACGTAAAGATTGAACCATCATATCTATTTCATGATCACGAGCTAATCTAGCCTGAGTCATGGCTTCAAGCATCTTTTCATAGTTAATTGGTGCATCATTTTGTGATTAGACTTGAAAAGAGGAAGTGGTGTTGGGACAATCGTGATGAAGTTGTGAGTCAGTCAGATTCTGTGATTGTTGCTTGGACTCACGCATCATCATGTCTAAGATTGATGGTAATTGTTGCTTGGACTCATGCATACTCATCATTTCCAAGATAGATGGTTTTCTATTCTGAATGGGTGGATCTGAGTATGAATCTTGGGAATATTGTGGACAAGGTGGATACGGAGGACAAGTTGGTTGAAAATTGGACTCGGGGGAAGCGAAACCCCATGAACTCTGTGAAGAGTTGAAATTATTGTGGAAATTATGGTCATAAGATGGGGGGCATGGGTTATATGCATTCGGATAAGACCATTCCGGCACACTAGGTTTGTCAAAGTTATGATATGCAGGGTTGGTAATATCCGAAAAAGACGTTGGTGTGTAATATGGATTAAAATTGGAAAAATTGTTATATGCCATATCACACAAACATAAACAAAGAAAAAGAAAACAAACAAATAAGCAAAAAAAAAAAAAATTTTAACCTAAGTTAGGGTAGACCTATGACCTAGACGACTCCTAACTGGTTAGACTGTCAACGGGAGGTAGGGTGTAGACTTTGACCACAAGTTAATCAGCCAGGTCAGGGCAAGATTGGTGGGAGGTTTTCCGTCAAAGACGTTCCTTAATTAAATAACCATCAATCTTCGGGCTTTCGGCCCTCAATCCCCTTCCTAGACACTGATTTGGCAGGAGTCAAATTTCAACACTGTTCCCCCTTAGGATAATCTCCTAATTGAGTCCGAGATGTCCCTAGGGCCAACGTCTACTAATTTTTAGTTAGGCTTGGGTTAGTGAGTGAGGAGATTGTTTATGGGCCAAGGAAGGGTGATGAAATCCCCACCTTATCTTATTTATAGGACAAGCCCTTAAGTCAATTTAGTGCACGTGTAAAGCAGTAGACAAATATTCACTCAAAGCAGAAAATCAGCCAAGGGTGCTTCCTAGTCTATATGCAATGCGAACGTACCTTGTCTCCAGCACTCTTCAACAAAAATTAAAAAAATTAAATAGACACGTGCTTAAGATGCAAGAGTCTAATTTTTTTATTTTTCAACAAATGGGTTACTGTTAATTAATTAGCAGTGTACAGGTTTATCACAGAGCAAATTTTAACAGAGCAGTAAATCAGATTTGAAAGTAGCAGCAACCTACAGAAAACAGGGTAAGTAGTGAACTACTCAGGCCGCGGAAACGCGGCTTTTTGCCGCGGAACCGCGGCTCTGTAGTAGGCCCTGTTGCTCTGCCTTCAAGGGCAGAGGCACAGAGTTGCTATATGTCCTTGCTGCTTGTTAGTTTTCCTGTTCTCCAAACCTGCAAACAAAAAGAATAAAAGAATTAGTTATTTATTTATTTTTTATTTTTTAGAGAATACTTACCGTCCCTCCCCGGCAACGGCGCCAAAATTTTGATTGAGTTTTTTACCTGCACACAAAATATAGAATATTAGATTTAGAAGTAAAGATGTGCAAGGTGCTCAATTCTAATCCGCTGTAGCAATGGCTATGCGGGTCGTGATCCTCAGGGAGGGACTAGCGATGGAAGCTGGTTTAGCAAGTTCTCTAAAAAATTCTTTTTTTAGTTATTGAGAGGAAAATAAGAAAATAGTAGTTAAAGTTAGGTTAGAAAGAAAGCGGTATTTACAATGAGTTGGGAAAGAAAGAATTGAAGTGTTTGGTGATTTAATCTACAAAAATAAAAGAAAAGAAAGAAAAAGAAATACTTACCTTAGTTTGGTTGATGAGTTACCTAAAAACCTTACATGTTCTACCTTGTTTTGGAGGCGTTCAACGCATAAGTCATAGGATCGAGCTCAGTCCCCTATTCGCATTATATCATCAAGCTGGGCAAGAATGAAGTGATACGGACCTTGAGGAGGAGAACATCTCCATGAAGTATCGTTGGCACTCACAAAGACTTGTTATACTTGTGCTTCGGAATTCACTTGCATTCTTATCAAAAACCAACAGACGTAAAGTAGAAAAGGAAAAGAAAAAGAAAAGGAAAGTAAAGCGATTAACATAAAATGAATGGTTACCTTTATTGCTTGAAACAATGGCAGAAAAGAGGAGGGTACATCGGTGTCACTCTCAATATAGACCTCTCTCTCTTATTTACATAAACAAAAAAATAAAAATTACAAAAGAAAAATAAAAACCTAACTACAAACTGGAAGAAAGCCTAAAAACCCTAGATTTGGCCCTGTACTTCGCTGGACGCCCTTCTCTGTTGCTCTATAAGGGTATTTATAGGTGCAGAAGGAAGTAGAGTCCCAGTACGATTCCTCCACGAAAACTGTTGCTTGGTCTCATCCAGATTGCCGCGAAAACGCGGCTTGGGCCGCGTTTCCGCGGCCAAGTTGTGTCGGCTGGCCACGCGCTTTCGCGCGTGGCCTCCTCTGGTCCGTCCATCTGGGTTTATCCGTGTGGATGCTGTATCCTGACTCTTTATTTTGAATTTTCGGGATAACTTGGGAAGCAAGTTACCCTAGATCCAAATTTCTTCCAAAACGAATTTCATCCTTGCACTCTATTTATCCTCATCCTGCAAGCATTCAGGATTTAGTAGAAGTCCATCCCTTTACTCTTCTTTTAATATTTGCAACTTTTGCACTTTGTAATTGCAACTTTGACATTTGGTAATTGCAACTTTTCACTTGGGCTTGGACATGGGCTTTTGGGCTTCTTTTAGGCTTTATTCTTTATTTAATTAATTACTCAACGCCTGCACACATTAAATAATAAAACATTAGTAATTGTGCACAATTATAGGAATAAATATAAAAATGTGATAGTAAATATAGTGATAAATATGCACTTTTTACTACCTATCAGGTGTCCACACATGATATCATATGAATACAGAAAAGGAATAACGACTGAAAGCAATGTATAGAGAATCAAGGAAACTACAAAATCAACAACAGGAATGGAAAGGAAGACAATAATACCAGAATAGGTAGAGAGAAACTCCAGCTCCTTGCAACATGTCCAGTCTCATACCTGATCAATAACACGAAACATCCAGTATTTGGACGTACAAATCCAGGGTCGTCAAGAAGCGACCTAATGAGTTTGTAAGAAAAAGGAAAAGTGCACATGCAAATAATGTGTGAGCATATGAAATGAAACTATATACTGGAATGAGACTGAAATAATATGTAAACATAAATAAATAGTAATAAGAACAGTCAATAACAGAATCAGATGTCTATCAGGCCATCGATATAATCAGATGTCTATCGTATCATGTATGTATCAATGTCAATGTGAGATTTAGTTTTGTTATTAATTATATCAGCGAACACCAATTGCCACCTGTAATAAACGCATCCCATACTATGCCTATCACACGTGTCAATCGAAGTCCTAATTTATTGAAATCAATAGAAGGGACATTGTTTGTCGGGAAAAATTGAAGATCGAGGTGTAAATTCTTTGTTTGATTGTAAAGAAAATTACAATAGGTCAATAATCCTTTTTACAAGAGAGGAGAGATATTCAAGCTCAAATCTCCCCTTTGTTTAATGTCAGGTTCTTGATGTAGCGATGGAAAGTGAATCTTGTTTTCCGTTGACCGGGTGAACGTTAGGACCTCTTGGGAATCCTCTCCTTGGATGATGGACGAAGTAACACAGCTTCTGTCCAATAAGAATCTCAAAGAGACTGTAGGCAAAACAAACTTGTACATAGCAAGTTGTTAGAAGAGTTGAACTCTCTCTTTCTTTTAGCTAGGGATCTTGGTCTTTCTACGGCTAACAACCGAAGTTCTTCTGACCAAAAAAAACTTTCCGCCCCTCTTCCATAGTAAACTGGGCTATTTATCGAGGTTTCAGGGGGTAAAAGTGTCTCCTAGAAACACTCCATAATGGGGGTTAACTCCATCATTACGTGGGCAGTAATTGACCCAGTAATGAGGGCAGTTATAACCGAGATGCATCCTCTGTAGTTGAAATGCGGGCTTCGGGCCTTGTGTTTAGCCATTGAGGTAACACTTGAACTTTGCATTTGGTTGAAATGTGAGCTTCAAGTTCTGCGTCAAGATTTGTGTGAGACACGGGCTTCGGGCTCGCGTCTTGGTCATTGTGAGAAAGTAGAGACGCGGGTTTTGACCCTCGCGTCTTGGTACTGTAGTGATGCTACTGCAGTGATGCCGAGACGCGAGTTTTAACCTTCGCGTCTTGGTGCTGCGGTAGTGCTATGATTAGCTCTGCGTCTGGAGTTTGGACTCTGCTTTCTAATGACTTATCCTCAGTGATTTTTGGACAGTCTACAGAATCCCCTCCAAAGTTTTTGATATTCCGCTGTTGACTGGGATGGATTTTGAAATACTTTGGACTCTGGTTGAATTCATACTTCTCATGATTGGACTGACAATCATTAGAGATACTCTGAGCTTGATCTTGTCTGGAGTATGGTCTTCGTGAGTGTATTGTAAAACCCTTTGAGCCACCAGAGATGATCATAGTGAGTGTCTAGATACGCAGTCCAGACCTCCTCAATGCTCTGAGCTGGTTGTTGGTGTACTGTTGAACTAGGGGTGAACAGTCGTCTGCTTATGCTAGTGTACTATTGAACTGATTGCAGAAGTAAAGACTGGATGCAAGTCTTGTAGAAGCAGGGGTCATGTTGCTTTAGAGACGCAGTCCTCACTCGGAGAAGGGACACATCTATTAATTTGCTGAAGAAACGTGGCCTCTGGAGGGACGCGATCTTTGAAGTAAAGACGTAGCTCTTACCCTGTTGACTAGACGCGGCTTTGGTCTTGCTGAAGAGATGAGACCTTTGGAGGGACGCGGTTTTTGTTGAACGCGAGTCCTGCGTTTTGGGCGCGTTGCCACGTGTCCGACGGAGTTGAGGGGACATCCTTCTTTTGACGCGCCAAAATTCGCATCGCATTTAAGACGTATGCTACGCGTCGGGCGGGGATTAGGCCTCGAGATATGCGCCGCGTATCTCTGCAGATCACTGTGCTTATAAAAGACAACAGTCTTTCAAGAGTCATCATTAAACTCTTCTTCTTCTTCGCTGAGCTTTATATCGAGGGTTAAGAAAAGCTTAAATTTTTTTCCATTTCATCATCTTCAACACCGATTTCATGGTCAAGATGGCACCGAAGACCATACCTGCTTCCTCGTCCTCGAGCGCTGCGGAGATTCAAATGGGCGGTTCTTCCACACAGGAGGCCCCCATTTCAGGTAGTAAAACCATCTGATTTGATTTCCACCATTGAAGGGGCTTAAAAAGTTCTCTTAACTCTTGAGTCTCTTTTGCATGTGAACCGTTAACGTGAGGCTCATGCCTGTGTTTGATTTTCATACGCAGCTCTTGAATTGGTAGGCAAGATGTGAGTTTGCAAACCTCCACGTCTTTGCTTCATCAACTTGAGCCCGTATCTGTTTGTTGAACGCAGGCCTTGTTGAGCCCTGCGTTTTGTACTCAATGCTCAGAATATTTCTAAGTGTGGGAGGTTTAGACGCAGACTTCATGTGATCCTCGCGTCTTTAAAGCCAGGCGCAGGTTTTACTGAGTCTCGCGTCTGAGTCCGATACTTAGAAATTTTTCTAAGTTATGGATTTTGAAATGCGGGCTTCATGCCAGCCTTGCATTTTTGAGTCTAGACGCGGATTTTGCCGGTTATTGCGTCTGGATTCATTCCTATGTTTGAATTTCAAACACCTAGCCGTTTTCTTTTAGATTTCTGACCAAGTGTTGCCTTCTTTGCAGTGCGATACTCTTCCAACTCCTTGTCCAAGAAGTGCCACTTTGGGCACGTAGGTGGCGCTGATCGTAATCTGACATTTGTGCTTCAGAAGACTGCTCTTGTGACTACTGGTAAGTCAAAGGAGTGAAGGGAGAGGATCTCCAAGGCCAGTATGGTGACCCTTCGGGAGATTATCTCTGATGGGCTATTCAAGACGGACCCGTACTTTGTTACGGAAGCTTGCTTTCCTTTTTGGTGACGCCATTGACGAGGATGATAGGATTCTGCATGACGGAGATTATAAGTTGCTCCGTCAGATAGGGGACAGGAGGTTCTTTCTTCCCAATATGGAGAGGATGTATTCCTTGTCCTATCTTCAACATATGTCCGTTCATCGTGCAATGGATTGGGATCTTTCCCTGATTGTCTCCGTCGTCTCTCTCGGCAGATTAGGTGCCAAAGAAGTATACTCTGCAGGCCATGGGAAAGATGTCTTTGGTTTATTTTCCGGGTTAGTCAGGCCTGAGTATCCGAAGGGAGAAACCCCTCAGGTTGGCGCCACCTTCATCAGTCAGTTTTTGAAAGTTAGGGGTGATTTTCCCGTTGACTTTCGTCCGCTCGGGTGGGTCCATTCTACCAACAAATCATGGTGGGGTAGAATGGTTGGATTTGTTCTTGTCGAGCTCGGGGTTCTGCTGCAACAGGTGGGGTTATATCATTCGGTTAGAGCCGTACAGTATGGCCTCCCGCAGAGTTTTCACAATTTTTATGGCGTCCTGGAACATTATAATCCTCTGACGGGCATATTTTTTACTCCAGTCGGAGAGATGGGGCTCGCTCTATATAAAGTCTCGGGGCTAGTTATGGGAGATGCCCCTTATGAAGAATATGTTCCGACTTCTGAGGAGCTTCACCTCTTGAGGAAAGAGGATCCTCAGGTGTATGAGACATAGTGGGAAGTGTTGTGCCACTTCCACATCTGCGGGCAGATATCCTCCTAGAGGAACAGGGGTGTCAAGCAGATATCCTGGGCGAGCTATCTGTTCAACAGCATAAATGAGAAAGATAGCCCAGTGACTAGTCTGGCCCCTTGCACTAACGAGAAAATTGCTGAGAAGATCAATGTCTCTATAAGCTCTTACACCACTGAGTCGAACGAGAAAATTTCAGACCTGATACGGTCTTTGAAAGTTTTCATCACCAGGCCCGAGTTCCCATTTCTGACTGGCCTCTATTGGCGGGCTTCCTTATGTTGTGGCTGAAGCGTTGTGTGGTGCCAACGCTGCCACATGAAGTAATCGTTGTTGATGTGGTGTTCCCGGCGGTCTTGCTTGCCTACGGGAAATCTATCGCTCTCCTTCCAGCGATGGTGGTAGGAATTCAGAGTGGATTACGGGCTCTAGTCAAAATCCTGTGCCAAGTGGAGGCCATTGTAGATTCTGAGGGCAGGCCAGTGGTCGATTAGGAGGGAAGGCCGAGAGTGAAGACCCCTAACCCCAGGATCGAGCTTCCATATACGTACCTGATGGCCCGGTACATTATGAATTGCCCTTCACTGATGACGGCGGTGCCTCTCTCTGAAGGTTTTGTTCCCTTCGTGCAGAAGCTGGAGAATTTGAGCTGGTCTTGCTATTACATGTTCTATGTTCGGAAATGCATTCTGAACATTTTGAACTATCAGCTCGACCATTGCTTCCCTGAGATTGCTGGTGCATCTTATAGGGATAAATTTGCTGACCTTGCAGGACCAGATGATTTCACAAGGCTGCCATCGGGAGTCTTCTGGTGGCTGATCAATATTCGGCCTGGATATCTGATCTTCTGGCAAGGAGATTCATGTACAATCGAGCCTTACAAGCCCAGTCATTTCTCTCGGCAGTTCGGCTATGATCAACTATGTCGGCAACCCCAACGCTCGCCTCTGTTTCAGCAAAAATTTATTTGAAGGTGCTCGGGCGTGGTACTACAGTGTAGCTGGAGGGACAAAAGCTATTTTCAACCTTCCTCACAAGATGCCCAATTGTCACACCAGCCTCAGTTTCTACACCTGGTACTCCCTGGCTAGTAGGATGCTTGGTTTTGGAATAAATACCTCTTGCATTAAGAGCATCAAGGCATCCTACGAAACCAAGTTAGAGTCCAACAAACGTACGCGAGGTATGGACGAGTATCAGGCAGCCAAGAGGGAAACAGGGATGGGACCAAGGTCAATAGCACCTAAGGGGCAACCTGTTAAAAAGAGTCGGCAGGCTGTGTCCAAACATTCCCGTGGCTCTACTTCCAAGGGTGAGTCTACCCCAAAGAAGGCTAGGAGGGAATCGGAGGCTGAAGCTTCAATGCCCAAAGTAGTTCCTCCGGGTATTGAGGAGTAGGGGGATGAAGAAGAAGAGGAGGAAGAAGTCCCCATCCTTCGATCCTGCGGTCGCGTAGCAGGGGCCCCGTGATCCTAGAGGAGGGATAGCTCGCAAATGAACCCGTGCCGAAGAGGTCGAGCGACCTGAAGTTGATTTGGTAGGGAGGGATGGCGTTGAGATTCCGGGAATCTCGGCCCAACCTGGACCTTCTTCAACTCATGGGAGAAGGGTGGAGGTGCAGCAGCCTGGGTCTCCCAGTGTATTGATGTCCGCTCGCGGATTATTGATCCCAGCCCTACTATTGGGGTACTTAGTGGTAAGGTCTCGATTGCGGAGACCTCTTATGTTGAGCTATTGTCTTCATCATCCGAAGAACATGGATATTATTCTGGTGAAGAAGTCGATTTTGGCGATGAACCCGCTCTTCCTGATATGAGCAAATTCTCGCATATCTCGAAGGAAGAGATACAGGGATACGACCCTGTGACGGCTTTGCCGATAGCAAGGATCACCGCTACTGAAGGTATTTTCTTTGTCCTTCTGAACTGATTCCCCATCTAGTTAGGAATAGGTTATAACATTTCTTTTTGACTTTCTTTTATAGGGCTGGCTGCCGATAGTGAAGCCGCAACAATTTCTTCTCATATTGAGGAGATGATTCAGGAGTTGGCCCAACAAGAGGGTCTTGAGGCTCCCGCTACCGGGACGCCTTATAAGGGTGCAACCGTCGAGGTCGGGGAGCCCTCATCCCCAAGTGGCTTATCCAGGGATTTACCATCTTTAAATCCTCAACTTGGTAAGAGAATACTGACGTATTAGATACTCTCTTTTTTATCATTACCACTGACATTTAATGTTGTGGTTTGCAGAGACACTGGGGTAGCTCAAGTAGAGGATCCTGCGGCAAGCATTGGCGCAGAAGATAGCACAGTTCAAACTTCGGTCGGGGAACTCAGTGTCGTGGATTTTGCTGTTGCTTCTGTTGCTGTGGAAGCTGCTACGACAATAACTGTCCCGGAGGTATTGGTGACTACCTCAGTGTCTGACAAGCCTGTTGTCGGCCTCACCCCTAAGTTGAACTGGTTCCCGTCTCTCGTTCTGTCATGGAAAGGGGGTCTGGGAGTACATCAGCAGGGTTATCTCCAGCTAACGACATCATGGAAGAGCTAGCACGTCAAATGGTGCAACAATTTTTTGCTTTCATGAGGTCCTGTATCGACTTGGTCCTTTCTGGGAGTAGTTCCTTTGAGTTTGCCTAGATGCTTCTTGAGAATCAGATCAAGAACATCAGTCACACTGAGAGCCCTTTGCAGGTTAGGGCGTGTCTGATGCTGGTTGAACAGCTGGGGAGCCACCTGAAGGAGCTCAAGATCCTGGAGAATGCTGGCTCAATGGATGAGGCTCGGTCCACATTGAGTAAGCTCCTCGCCGCTCAAGAACACGAGCGAAAGGAGATCAAATAGCTGAAGAAGCTCGCAATATACAGCACTTTCAAGCTGACCACCAAAGACTGATTGGCGATTCAAAGGAATCTGAAATCGTCATCCAGAGTGCAAAGCAAGTTATCACCACTGCTCGGATTACAATTGCAAGGGCGCAAGCCTTGATTGAGGCCAATGAGCAGAAACTTGTTGTTGCTAGAAAAAGGCTGGAAGAGCTGGAAACTGTCAAGACGCAGGTTCAATAAAACCTTACTGCTTATTCCTCCAAGTTGGAGTCTCTTCAGGCGCAACTAGCTACGAAGAGATTTTTATCCGAGGAAGAGTTGCGGGTCCAAGCTCTGGTGGAAGCTGAAAGGACGCGTCAGCTCGAGATGCATCGGCTCGGGAACAAATCCGTTCTTTAGGGAAGCAAGATTATTAGCCTTCTTCTCCTTTTTGTAACACTCTTTTTGTTAAATAAGAGTGTTTGTATTACTTTTATTATTTTCGAGTCAAATAATAAAAATTGTCCAATTTTTGTCTCGTCTTTATCCTTTCAGACTCTTTTGCTGCCTGGATGAACTCAGTTTTCATAGTCGTACTCCTTGACTGTTTGTGAAAACGCAATCCTAGTCATTTTGATAGGGCACGGTCATGAATAATAAACTCAGGCTGTACTGAGTTCTTGAACGAGACGCGGCTCTCATTTGCAGTGGAGACGCGGTTTTGGATTCCTCAAGAATGACGCACGAGTCTCAGCTGGTTGATGAAGACGCGGCTCTGACTCAATAGAGACGCGACTCTGGTCCCTTGAGATGGCGCAAACTCAGGCTGTACTGAGTTCATGATTGAGACGCAGTTTTCAGGTTCAGGACGCAGCCTTCAAGTTTTGTGAAAGGGTGTGAGCTCAAGACGCAATCCCTGAATAGTCATGGAGACTGGACCCCACTCGCTGAGGAGACGCGGTTGTGGATTCTTCGGTAGGAATGAAAGGAACGCAGCCCTCGGGTTTTATGAAAGGACGCGGACTTGTGGACGTGACCTCTGAGTCTGCGCCTGACGCAGCCTCCTAAGCGTCACATGCAGCCCGTCTTAAAGATCTTGTTGGATCTTTAAATACCAAGTCAACATTGACGATTGGGGACTTGTGTCCTTCGATGTTTCCCAAAGTGGCAATCCACGCGTTAGCTCCTCATTGGACTTTGATGTTCGTGCGGGAATTAAGGCTGATGGCTTTGATTTTTATGCCATTAAGTGTAAGCCCTATGGCTTGCCTATAAATAGGTCTCATCCCCTTAACAGCCCATTATCTAGACTATTTCCCTTTGATAGCATGCGCTCTGAGGGTCTTCGTCTTAATTTGTCTATCTTCTATTCAAGGGGATGTGTTCCAATTAACAGCAAGAACTCAAAGCTTCCATGCTTTCCTTTAATCTTCTCTAAAGATTACCACTGTCAAGTGATTTCAAGATCAAAAAGCATTGCTTTAAGTGCTTTTTACGGCCGCGCCTTGATGCATAAAGTTCAACTTCTAGAGAATTCCTCCGGGTAGGAACCAGTTGTCGCCAAGAAATACTCAGTCCCATCGAGTTTCTGTTTTCCTGTCCATTGAAGAAATTCGATCTCTTGCACTTCTCTTGGAGTCTGATTGATGCGCCCGTGTTAGGAAGTCGCGTCTTTCAGGCTTCTTGCTGAAGAGATCTGACTGATTATCAATTCTAAGTTACAAGTCCTTTGAACGCGAGTGTGAAAAACTCTGTACTTGGATCTTGAGACGCGAGCTTTGTATACGAAGCTCACGTTTGAGGTTCTTGACTTAAATAATTTTAATTCTTTCGAGACCTCTGGACTTAGATGTGGCAAACCCTATTTTTCAAACGTGGGTGTGGCGACCTCTGCGTCTGGGTTACCTCGCGTCTTTTATCTCGGACACGGGTCTCAAACCAGACTGTGTTCAGATCTGCACTGGTCAACTCCGCATTTGAAGTTCACAGCTTCAACTGCGTCTACCCTTCAGCTTTTATGTTCATGCCTTAACAGAATTTTAACTTTTTGGTTTCTTGCTTCTTCCAGGTTTTGGCAGCTTCAGTCAGTCTTTTGCGTCTTCGCTGGGCTCTTGGGAGAATATTTTGACCAGCGAGCTTGTTCGATTGGCGAGCACTCGGGGAATCAAAGCTCCTGTTCATGGGCGAGGAGGATTCACGTGGTTTATGCCATCCGTCAAGGCCTTATTGGACATGACGCACCAGCAATGCCCCGGGTTTGTCATGGTCACAGTGGGTATGGTGGTGGGTATGGTCCTCTTGCAGGTCACGAGAAAGAGAACGTCACCTTTAAGGTCTCAGATCCTCCCTTCACCAATCTTACCCCCAGAAGTGACATCGACAAAAAATCCATGCTCATTAGATGACTTTCTGGTGGTGGAGATGTTCATCAACGAAGGATTACGGCCCACACCAGTTGGTCGGGTGGAATCAGAATGTTTCTCTGCATTTCGACCTCGATAAACACCCTTGTTCTCGGTCAGCGATGAGCTTCTTCAATGTTTACATCATGCATCATGATGTAATCAGCACTCGGTCATCTCAATACTGCTCAACCGCGACATGTTCAATGGAAGAAGAGAAGAACTTTTCTTTGGCGCTCTTCCAAACATCTTGTATTTGGAGTAGTGTAGATATCTTGAGGAGTGAGTGCAGCCTTTTGCTGAGAGAGGGACTTCTTTGTACGCCTTTATTCTAACACTTAATCTTATTGTATAAGAGAGCGTCTTGTATCACTTTCATATGTTTGAATATAAATAAAAGTGACACTTTTTCTTATATGTCTTGAATTCCCTTTTTTTTTTGAAAACCAGACACATAGAAGTAGAAATTGTTGACTTGCTAGAAATGCGATAATTAACTTAACAAGTCAAAGTTGGGGAAAATTACGTTTCAGGAATTCAAGATTACTGTCAGAGGTGTGATATTAACTTGATAGAAATGTAAGCTAGAGGTGTCATATTAACTTGGCTTAACGGGAGTTTCAGCTTCATTTGGGAAAACTGAAACATCACTGTCATAGGTGTAATGCTAAACATAACTGTGAAGGTAATGCTAGAGGTGTAATTTTAACTTGGCATCGATCATCTCGACTTCGATAGGGAAGTTCGAGGGAAAGTCATTGTCATAGGTATATTGTTGAACTTAGCAATGAACTGGACGCTAGAGGTGTGATGTTAAACTTAGTATCGCTCATCTCAGCTTCGATATGGAAGCCTGAGGGAAAGTGACTGTCAGAGGTTTAATATTGAACTTGGCAGCAACTTAATCACTGTTAGAGGTGTAGTATTAAACTTAAAAAAAATTTGTCAGAGGTGTGATGTTAACTTGATAGTGGTTGATTTGCGATATGAGCAATTTTGAGGACTTGTCATTCTATTAATGAGAAAGGACAAGTGAAGTTGGGAATGTCAGAGGTGTAATATTAACGTGACAAGAATTGGCTTGCGATAGGAGCAATTTTGAAGACTTGTCATTCTATTGATGAGAATTGACAAGTGAAATTTGGAATGTCAGAAGTGTAATGTTAACTTGACAAGAATTGGAAGATTTGTGACTCCATGTAGAGGAGAGACAAGTGAAGTTTGTACTTGTTAGGGAGTATTGAAATTTTTCACTGTCAGAGATTTAGTGTTAACATAGCAATGATTGTATTTGTGGACCTACCCTTCTATGGAAGAGAATTGGTAGGGGATTTTGGGTGAAAAGTAAAATGAACTGTTAGAGGTTTAATATTAACGTGACAATCGTTGATTTCCTGAGACATGAAAAATTTGCCGTTAGAGGTGTAGTATTAACATAACAGCGAGATTTCTAACGAGTTTTGTTGTCAGAGGTTTAATATTAAGTTGACTGAATCCACTAGGGATTGGAACATCTGGTTTGTCAGAGGTTTAATATTAACGTGACAAATCCCAGTTCACTTCATTAGGGAGATGAACACATGTATTTTTGTGGTCCTACCATTCTGTGAGTGAGAATTGGTTGGAGATTTTGGAGGAGAGGATGGGACCAAGTCCCTTAGGATTTTTAGCAAACCCTCAGCTATCAACAGATTTGGTGTGCCTTTACCAACTACCGTTTGAGTTAGGCTAGCCATGCTATTTCTCTCAGCATGATGAGTTGTCGAAGACTTATGTTGGACTTAAAAGCCAACGTTTTCCTCTATACTTGGCCATTGGAGGCGTCGGATGTCAATAGAAGAGTAACTGAGCTAAAACCGAAGTCTTGCATTTTGTCTCTTCTTCAATATTTACATCATGCATCATGATGTAACCAGCGCTTGATTAGCTTGATGCTGATTGCCCATGATATGATCCAATAAAGGGAAGAAGCTTTTCTTGGCGTTCATCTTGACGTTTCGATCAGAGGTGTAGTATTAACCTGATCGGGAGAAGAGTGCTATCAAGGATAGTATTTCTTCAAGAATTTGCTATTGATTGGCAACATGAGCGTATACCGTCTGAGGTTATGAGGCGATATGCTCCATTTGAGTAAACCGACTCTAATACAAATGGTCCTTCCCATTTGGGCTAAAATTTTCCTTTGGTCTGATGCGTCATCACCATAGGTCTTCTGACGGCTAAGACAAGGTCGCCTTTCTTGAAAGTTCGCTCCTTGACTTTCTTGTTGAAAGCTCTGGTAATTCGAGCATGATAGAGCTCGATTTGCTGTTAAGCTTGGAGGGGTTTATCGTCCAAAGCCTCCAGCTCTTGGAGTCGCAGTCGATGTTTCTCCTCATTCGTCATCTCTGCTGTCAAGGCGACACGTAGAGATGGAATTTGGATTTGTAATGGGAGTATGGCTTCACACCCATATACCAAGGAGAAAGGTGTAGCCTTCGTCGGGGTTCGAACTGTCGTGCGATAGGCCCATAAGCATTCACCTAACTTGTCGTCCCAGTCACGTTGACTTTTCAAAACGAATTTCTTGAGAAGTTTTTCAATAGTCTTGTTGAAAGCTTCTGCGAGACTGTTAGCGGCTGGGTAGTATGCCATTGAGGACACACTCTGGATTCTGAATTTGTTGCGGAACCTCTGAAAAGCCTGGCTGACGAACTAGGGCCCATTATCATGAACGATTCATCGTGGCACACCAAAGCGGTAAATGACGTGATGTTTAATAAATTTGATCACGTCAGATACCTTTACCTCCCTCAAGGGAATAGCTTCAGCCCATTTAGAAAAGTAATCAGTTATAGTTAAGATGAACTGATGTCCTTTGGATGAAGGTGAGCTGATAGGGCCGACCACGTCCATTCTCCACATCTCAAATGGCCAGGTTGAGGTTGTAGAGCGAAGACATCCTAGTGCTTGATGGATGAAGTCACCATGGACTTGACAAGCGTGACATCGTTTGGCGTAAATGATGGTGTTTGGGATCATCTTAGGCCAATAATATCCCAGCCTTTGGAGTCGATCCCCAAGCTTCAAACCGGGCTGATGAGCTCCACACATGCCATCATGCGCTTCTTTGAGTACTTCCTGTGCCTCCTTTTGTGACAGGCAGCGGAGGAGGATCCCGTCATGCGATCGGCGATACAGTGTTCGCGTGATCGCATTATAGTAGAATTTGGGGGCTTTCCTTCTAATGGCAGCCGCCTCTTTGGGATCATCAGGCAGGATATTATACAATGCATAGTCGATTTAGGGGAATCGCCAATCCCTAGGCTCTGGACCTGCTGAAGTTTCTAGAGCTTCTTTGGCTTGACAGTCTCCTGTCGGCTTTTGGTGATCTTCAAAAGCGACTCTTGGGCAATACATGTCATGGCTGTAGATAAGTATTTTCTCTACTACCCCAGCTGGAAGGGCTAAAGAGGCAGGGGAGATGCCAGTGCATCTGCGTACACATTTTGCTGGCAAGGCACATGATCGATGAAAAAGTTTTTGAACCTCTCGGCCATGTGAATAGTTGCATTGTAATAGGGTACTAAGTCTTCATGCCTGACTTTGTACTCTCCGTGAACTTGGTTAACGATGAGTTTAGAATCACCGTATGCTTCGAGATTTTTAACGCCAATCTCATCGGCGATTTGTATTCCAATCAAGAGGGCGTTGTACTCCGCTACATTGTTGGAACATGGCTCGGTTAATGAGAAAGCTCGAGGGATCACATAGTTCTATGGAGAGACCAGTACTACCCCCACTCCTGCTATGACGTGCCATTGCGGACCTGTTCTCGATGCATTGTCGAAGAAGAGTTGCCACACCTGTCCTTCGAAAGATGTCTGGGTCAGACAGACTTCAGCGACCTCGTCTGGGAGATCCTCGTAAAGTTTGGTTGCTCTCGGATCTGGATTCTCGGCCAGGAAATCTGCCACCGCTTGTCCCTTCAGGCTTTTTGTGGTAGAAAGTGCATCTCATATTGGGATAGAAGTATGGCCCATTTTACCAGTCGATCATTTAGTGATGACGGTTTCGTCATGAGCAACCTCAAAGGGTTGACTTTTGATATGATATTTATAGTCTGGCCCACCAAGTAGGGTCGCATTTTCTGGACAACGAACACCAATGCCAAACATTCCTTTTCGATCGGGTTGTACCAATGCTCGGCTCCGATCATAGTTCTGCTCAAATAGTAGATTGCATGCTCATGTCCCTGATCATTATTCTGGGCTAGTAAAGCTCCTAAGGAATGATCCATCGCTCGGACATATAGCCGGAAAGATTTTCCTAAAATCGGAGCTGTAAGGACGGGTGGTTGCGTGAGGTATCATTTGATTTCCTCGAACGCTTGTTGGCAAGCATCAACCCAGATGAACGAGACACCCTTCTTCATTAATCTGATGAAGGTTGGCATCTTCTGGAGAGATTTGAGATAAATCTCCGGATGTACACTAGTCGCCCTTGCAATCCTCTAAGCTCCCTGAGATTCCTTGGAGATTGCATCTCCTGGACAGCGCGGACTTTTTTTGGGTCTAGGTGAATTCCTTTGGATGTCACCACAAACCCTAGGAATTTACCGCTGGCTACCCCAGGAAAGATTTGGTGGGGTTCATCTTCAACTGATGTGCCTGCATGATTTCAAAAACTGTCTTCAGATCTGCTATGTGCTCGGCCTTGGCGCGGCTTTTCACTGCAATGTCGTCGACGTAGCATTCCACTGTTTTATGCATGTGTTCGTGGAAAATTGCATTCATACCTCTCTGATATGTTGCCCCAGCATTTTTCAGTCTGAAGGGCATGACAGTATAGCAATATACCCCCAGTGGTGTGGATAGAAAGAAATATGCTTTTCATCATCAGGGTACATTTTGATTTGATTGTACCCTGAGAATCCATCCATGAAGGACATTCATTCAAACCCGCATGTATTGTCAATCATGACATCCGTGATTAGGAGAGGGAATTCATCTTTGGGACAGGCCTCATTTAGATCGCGAAAATCAATGCAAATCTGGATCTTTCCGTTTTTCTTGATAACGGGGACGACATTGGCTATCCAATCAGGATGTTGCTCCTCCCTAATGAAGCCAGAGTCTATAAGCTTCTTGACTTCTGACTGGAATTCTTCCATTATTTATGGACGGAATCATCGCTGCTGCTGTTTGATTGGCTTCATGTCTGAATTAATGTTAAGGCGATGCATGGCTACTCGAGGATCAAGCCCAGGCATGTCCTCGTAATTCCAAGCGAAAACGTCTATATACTTCCGCACAAGAGATATTAAATCTTCTTTCTCGGAGGATGATAGGCTTTCGCTTATAAAGATGGGCTTAGGATTAGCCTCATCTCCCAGATTAATCTGGGTAACTTTATCCTCCGTGGGTGGTTCACGTTGTTCAAAGCGAACATCCCAGAGAGTATTTAGGTGTTTGATCCAAGGATCTATATCAGACTGGATTGTTTCTTCATCTCCGTCTTTCAGGTGGCTTGTTGACACCATGTTTACTGAAAGTTCTCCGAAGAGGTTGCCGACACTAACGTCCAACTCCCACGATGACGTACCAGACGAGTAATTATGGTATAATGACTGAAATCACCTAGAAGGGGGGGGTGAATAGGTGATAATTCTAATCAATGCACAAATTTAAAAATGAGATGATGCAACGATCACTCAAGCAAGATTAGAAGCCGAAAACCCCGTGAAGGGCTCTGAACTCCTTCCTCGTGATTCCTCTAAATAAGAGTTTAAGGTGCGCAATGCAATCTTGTTGTGAGAGTAAAGATCGACAATATAAGAATGAATGAATGAATGAATGGAAAGCAAGTAAATAACACAAGTAAACCAATCGCAAACATACAGATTTGTTTCGAGGTTCGAGCATCCAGCTCTACGTCCCCGCCTTCACCCAGAAGGATTTCCGATCCACTAGAATTTCCACAAAGGATTACAACCACTAGGGAGTACCCAACTCCCCAATCACACTCCTCTAGTCCAGAGATAGTGGAGCCACAAATACAATAATCACTTGGTGATCAAAAGAGCACAAACTCTCTTTTGAAAAACTTTTCTTTACAAAACCCTAGAGAATAATGTATAGGATTGAAGCTCAAGGTTTGTAAGTGAAAAATAAAACAAAATAGAAGAGAGTTTTGATTCAAAAACTTCAGAGAAATATCAGAGATTAGAGCACAAAAACTGAGAATAAAACTTCTTTCAAAAAGACTTAAGCTTTGATTTCTTTTGCAAATGTTGTTGTTGTCCTCCTCAACCCCATTCACCCCTATTTATAGGATATAGGTAGGGATTAAAGGGTAAACAATAATTTTGATTAATCAGAAAAGATAAGACCCAAAACCAGCCTCAAACCTCGTTTGGAGAATAAAAACATGTTTTAAAACATGTTTAAAAAACTAGCCGTTTAGGCTGAGAAAACGCTCAGGTCGACCGGCCGGTCGACCGGTTTTCAAAAACTTTTGACCGTTGGCAGGCCCCGGTCGACCGTCCCAAACAGAGACTTGGTTGCATACAGTCGGCAGACGCTCGGTCGACCGACATGGGGTCCGGTCGACCGCCCGGTCGACCGGATAACGTGCACACATGCACGCACCCAACGGTCAAAACTGCGGTCGACCGCCCGGTCGACCGTTCTGACTTGTAACATAGCCGGTCGACCGTCCGGTCGACCGCAGCAGGTCAAAACAGATTATTTTGAGAAAATGTTTTTGAGGAAATGTTTATTTTCAAAAATGATATTTATCAATACTTTGTAAACTACAATAAATTGAGTTTGCAAATACTGAAATAGGTCTATAGAAATATTTTATATAAGAGACAAAAAATAATCTTTTGAAAATCATGTGCAAATTTGTATGTGTGGGAAATTTGAGCTTCAACACTATATACTATCCTTTAACAAACTAAAAATATAAAAACTATAGAAAGAAGTCTCTGAACCACGTTACCGAGCTAGAGCCTCCTCTCCTATAAAAGAGTTCTCTTGCGCCATCAACCTATCAACATGCTTTTAGCGCCATAAACCTTGCAATATTGCTTAAAGCCATCAAGACTTGTAACAAACCTGAAATTCATTCTAAAACAACTTATTAGTACCAAATAGCTTCTATATGTTTTGTTATTATCAAAACTTATACAAATAGAGAGTGTAACCTTTTAGGCCAACAATCTCCCCCTTTTGATGATGACAAAACATATAGGCTATAACACAAGATATAAAAGAGAGGTAAAAACTCTCCCTCAAATAATGCTCTATTTAAACAAGTATAAAACAATTCATTATTAGAGAATTTTTGAAAATTTGAACTTTGAAAATACCAAACATAAAATCATTGAAAATTTAAACAAACACTAACTCACAAACATAAAACCAAACACTATAGCAAAACAAACACATACAACACATATTTATCCCCCTTTTTGTCATACATCAAAAAGGGATTAGCAAGAAAACTTCCTTATTCAACAACACAAACATTTAGTTCACCACATATAAAAGAAAATCTATTATAGTCAAGTGGTTTAGTAAAAATATCGGCAAGTTGAAAATCGGAAGAAACATAATCAATATCAATATCGCCTTTCTCAAAATGATCTCTAAGGAAGTGATATCGAATCTCAATGTGATTGGTCTTACTATGTTGATTTGCATTCTTAGTCATATTAATAGTACTAGTATTATCACAAAATATTTTAATATGATCAAAATGCAAATCATAATCAAGGAGAGTATGTTTCATCTAAAGGACTTGAGCACAACAAGCCCCCGCCGCAACATACTCCGCCTCGGCGGTTGAGAGGGCTACCGAATTTTATTTCTTAGAAGACCATGAAACAAGACAATTACCAAGAAATTTACATGTTCCACTAGTACTCTTCCTATCCACTCTACAACCCGCATAGTCGGCATCCGAAAAACTCGTCATTGAGAATTCTCCGGTCTTCGGATACCATAGACCCATTCCAATAGTGCCCTTAACATAACGAATAATGCGTTTTACCACAATTAAATGAGATTCTTTGGGACAAGATTGGAATCTAGCACAAAGACACACACTAAACATAATATCCGGCCTACTCGCCGTTAAATATAACAAACTACCAATCATGCTTCTATATAATTTAATATCAACACACTTACCTTGGTCATCTTTATCAAGCTTGGTGGTGGTGGCCATGGGAGTGTTGCAAATTTTTGACTTTTCAAGCCCAAATTTCTTAATGAGTTCCTTTGAGTACTTGGCTTGACATATGAAAATCCCATCACGCATTTGCTTGATTTGGAGTCCAAGAAAATAGTTCAATTTACCCATCAATGACATCTCAAATTCACGTTGCATACATTGTTCAAACTCCTTGCAAAGTAACTCATTAGTAGAACCAAAGATTATATCATCAACATATATTTGTACTATAAGAATGTCACTGCCAACATGTTTAGTAAATAATGTGGTGTCTACTTTGCCTTTAACAAAATCATTTGATAGAAGAAAACTAGAAAGCCTTTCATACCAAGCTCTTGGAGCTTGTTTTAAACCATACAATGCTTTATCAAGTTTGAAAACAAAATTTGGATGTACATGATCCACAAAACCGGGAGGTTGTTCAACATAAACTTCTTCATCAATAAAACCATTTAAAAATGCACTTTTTACATCCATTTGAAAAAGTTTAAAATTTTTATAGGATGCATAAGCTAGTGTGATCCGTATGGCTTCTAACCGTGCTACGGGTGCAAAGGTCTCCTCAAAGACGATTCCTTCAACTTGAGTGTAACCTTGGGCCACTATCCTAGCCTTATTCCTTATAACATTTCCTGACTCATCCATCTTGTTCCTAAAAATTCACTAAGTACCAATTATTGGTCTATCATGGGATCTAGGAACAAGGTGCCAAACTTAGTTGCGCTCAAATTGATTGAGCTCTTCTTCCATAGCAAGCAACCAATATGAGTCACCCTCGGCTTCGAGGATGTTTTTGGGTTCAAAATGAGATATGAATGCATAATACCCACACAAATCATGGAGTTTGGAGCGAGTGGTTACCCCTTTTGATACATCACCTATGATAAGATCTTTGGGATGATTTGAGGCGTATCTCCAATCTTTAGGAAGTGGTTGTGATTGTTCCACTTCATCCTTTTGAACTTCACCAATAGGTTCTTGCTTGTCTTCTTGGATGGGTGAGTCCTTCAAGACTATTTTCCCCATATCCTCACCTAATGAGTCAATCTCTACAACATTCTCAACAATTGCATTAGATTCTTCAAATTTAACATGCATAGATTCTTCTATAGTAAGAGATGATTTATTGAACACTCTATATGCTTTGCTAGTACTAGAATAGCCAACAAAGATTGCTTCATAAGCCTTAGCATCAAATTTACCTAAATAATCTTTGGTGTTTAAAACAAAACACTTGCATCTAAAAACTTTAAAGTATGAAACATTTAGTTTTCTTAAATGATAAATTTCAAAAGAAGTTTTGAAAGTATTTTTACACAAATAAATACGGTTGGATATGTAGCATGCGGTATTTACGGCCTCGGCCCATAAGTATTGAGGGAGTCCATATTCACTTATCATAGTCCTAACCATTTCTTAAAGAGTTCTATTCTTCCGTTCAACTACTCCATTTTGTTGTGGAGTTCTAGGACATGACATTTCATGCTTAATTCCTTTTTCATCACAATAAGTCATGAAGAGTTAGTTGACAAACTCACCACCTCTATCACTTCTTATCTGTAAAATTGAAAATCTTTTTTTCTTTTTCAACCCTTTTTTGAAAAATCTTAAAATGCGAAAAAGTTTGATCTTTATGCTCCAAAAAGAAAACCCAAGTGAAACGAGAGAAATCATCGATTAAAACAAAAACATATCTATTTCCATTTAAGCTTTTAGTTTTAGTTGGTCAAAAAGATCCATGTGAATCAATTCTAATGGCCTAGATGACATGACATCCTTGATTGGTTTGAAAGAAGACTTGGTTTGTTTCCCAAGTTGGTACGCACCACAAATGCGGTCTTTTTCAAACTTCAAATAAGGAATACCCTTCACCAATTCCTTAGAATTTATTCTAGAAAGGTGATCAAAAGATGCATGGCCTAATCTTCTATGCCATAACCATGAAATCTCATCAAAAGCATTTAAACATTTTGTAGAGCAATCCAAATTAAGCATATCAATAATATAGACATTATTTTCACGAATCCAGTAAGAATACAATCATTGGTTTTACAATCAAAAATTTTGCAAGAAGATTCATCAAAAACAACTTTGAGACCACGATCACATAGTTGACTAATACTAAGCAAATTATGTTTAAGCCCATCAACAAGAACTACATTTTCAATTAAAGGAGATACACCAATCTTAATGTTACCTATACCGATGATGGTGCCCTTGGAGTCATCTCCGAAGGTGACGGTGCCACCTTCAACGTACCCTGATAGGGTTCCGAAATTGTTGATGTCCCATGTCATATGCCTTGAGCAACCACTATCAAGGTACCACCACTCCTTACGTCTTGGAGTCTTGGTGTGTACCTACATCAAATAATTTAAGATTACCTACATCAAATAATTTAAGACTTGATTTTGGTACCCATATTTTCTTGGGTCCTAAAGTGTTAGTGCTTTGAACCCAAACAAGATTATTTGTACTATTTATATGATCATAACAAAATTTAGCTAAATGTCCATTCCGGCCACAATAAGTACATTTATAAATTCTTCCATATTTAAACGCATAATGAGCATGTGGTTTATGAACATGTGATTTGTGAGCATGAGGTGTTTTAGCATGATTGACATGTGATGTGTTGGCATGATGAACATGTGGAGTTTTGGCATGAGATGTTTTATCATGTTTAGCATGAGGAGTATGCATATGCTTCTTTGAAAACATTTCTTCTAATTTAGTATTGTTAAAAGCATATTCTTTTAAACATTTCCCAAATCATTTATTCAAGTTTTTAACATGGAAAACTCATTTTCATCAATTTTAGGATATTTAGCTTTGCAAGCAATTCTATAGGCATCAAAATCTCTTTGTGTTGAAATAAGAATAGAACATAATTCATCCTTTTTTTTGAAGAAATGGCATTTGACTTTTAAGCATTTCATTTTCCTTTTTCAATTTTGAAGAATCTTCCTTTTTAGCATCAAAACTTTCTGAAAGTTCAATGAAAGCTTGTAATAACAATTCCTTACTTATTTCACTATATCATCAAGTGGTTGGGTAATTACCTTTGGTGTGTTTGCCATAAAACACACATTTGCCGTATCGACTTCATCTTCGGATTCACTTTCCGAGTCCCAAGTGGCTTTGTACACCTTCTTTTCAACCGGCTTCTTTTGCTTCAAGGAGGAAGATATCTTTTTCTTGAAATTTGGACAATCGGCCATGATGTGTCCGGGTTTCCGACAGTTGTAGCAAATGATCTTTTTCTCCTCCTTCCCTTCCCATCGCCTTCTATAGTTGAGCTTATTCTTGCGGTACATTCTCTTTACATTTCTCACAAGAAGAGATAGCTCTTCATCATCTTCTTCATCTTCTTTATCATCGTAGTTGGTGGAGGAAGATTTGAAAGCTATAGACTTTTTCTTTTGAGGTGCCGCTTCTTCTCTAGCCTTTTTTCTCCATCTCATGAGTCTTAAGATTTTCAATAAGACTTATGAGCTCCATCTCGTTTTTATCATTCAATTCCTTCAAGGTGGTAGCTTTGATTTTCCATGATGAAGGGAGAGCACGAATCACCTTACTCACCTTTTGGTCGTTGCTTATTTCATCACCTAGAGAAGCAAGAGCATTTGTGATCTTAGTAAACTTAGTAATCATATCATCAATAGATTCATTTTCTTGCATTTTAAAACTTTCATATTGAGAACGCAAGAGATCTATTTTAGCTCTCTTGACTTGTGATGTTCCCTCATGAGTGACCAATAAGTGTTGCCAAATCTCATAGGCGGATTTGCAATCGATAACCCGTGTTAAGTCATCCTCATTCAAAGCTAAAAGTAGGGCATTTTGAGCCTTTGAATTAGCATCAAATTCCTTGGAGGTAAGTTCGGACCAAGTGTCCTCCTCACCTTCGGGTTTACTAAAAGGCTTGGTCAAAGACTTAGCAACTAGACTACCTAGAGATTGTAGAAAAATGTTCATCCTAACTTTCCATATGGGAAATTTGAGTCCATCAAATTTGGGAGGGGTCTTAATGTTATCAGCCATCTTTACTAGTGTATGAATGAAGATATGAAAATAGTGATTAGCAAATTATAGGATCTCTCTAAGGATGTGAAGCTAAAAACCAGAGTCCTCACTCTGATACCAATTGAAATCACCTAGAGGGGGGGTGAATAGGTGATAATGCTAATCAATGCACAAATTTAAAAATGAGATGATGCAACGATCACTCAAAGCAAGATTAGAAGCCGAATACCCCGTGAAGGGCTCTGAACTCCTTCCTCGTGATTCCTCTAAATAAGAGTTTGAAGTGCGCAATGTAATCTTGTTGTGAGAGTAAAGATCGACAATATAAGAATGAATGAATGAATGGAAAGCAAGTAAATAACACAAGTAAACCAATCGCAAACACAGAGATTTGTTTCGAGGTTCGAGCACCCAGCTCTACGTCCCCGCCTTCACCCAGAAGGTTCCGATCCACTAGAATTTCCACAAAGGATTACAACCACTAGGGAGTACCCAACTCCTCAATCACACTCCTCTAGTCCAGAGGTAGTGGAGCCACAAATACAATAATCACTCGGTGATCAAAAGACCACAAACTCTCTTTTGAAAAACTTTTCTTTACAAAACCCTAGAGAATAATGTATAGGATTGAAGCTCAAGGTTTGTAAGTGAAAAATAAAACAAAGTAGAAGAGAGTTTTGATTCAAAAACTTCAGAGAAATATCAGAGATTAGAGCACAAAAACTGAGAATAAAACTTCTTTCAGAAAGACTTAAGCTTTGATTTCTTTTGCAAATGTTGTTGTTGTCCTCCTCAACCCCATTCACCCCTATTTATAGGATATAGGTAGGGATTAAAGGGTAAACAATAATTTTGATTAATCAGGAAAGATAAGACCCAAAACCAGCCTTAAACCTTATTTGGAGAATAAAAATACGTTTTAAAACATGTTTAAAAAACTAGCCGTTTAGGCTGAGAAAACGCTCACGGTCGACCGGTTTTTAAAAACTTCTGACCGTTGGCAGGCCCCGGTCGACCGCCCGGTCGACCGTCCTAAACAGAGACTTGGTTGCATACAGTCGGCAGACGCTCGGTCGACCGACATGGGGTCCGGTCGACCGCCCGGTCGATCGGATAACGTGCACACATGCACGCACCCAACGGTCAGAACTGCGGTCGACCGCCCGGTCGACCGTTCTGACCTGTAACATAGCCGGTCAACCGTCCGGTCAACCGCAATAGGTCAAAACAGATTATTTTGAGAAAATGTTTTTGAGAAAATGTTTATTTTCAAAAATGATATTTATCAATACTTTGTAAACTACAATAAATTGAGTTTGCAAATACTGAAATAGGTTTATAGAAATATTTTATATAAGAGACAAAAAATAATCTTTTGAAAATCATGTGCAAATTTGTGTGTGTGGGGAATTTGAGCTTCAACACTATATACTATCCTTTAACAAACTAAAAATATAAAAACTATAGAAAGAAGTCTCTGAACCACGTTGTCGAGCTAGAGCCTCCTCTCCTATAAAAGAGTTCTCTTGCGCCATCAACCTATCAACATGCTTTTAGCGCCATAAATCTTGCAATATTGCTTAAAGCCATCAAGACTTGTAACAAACCTGAAATTCATTCTAAAATAACTTATTAGTACCAAATAGCTTCTATATGTTTTGTTATCATCAAAACTTATACAAATAGAGAGTGTAACCTTTTGGGCCAACAATGACTCTTCGGACTCAGAGGCTGACGGAATTGGAGTTGACACATAGCCTAAACCCCTGCGAGTTCGATGGTAATAGTCAGGGGTCTTCCCTTTCGGAACGAAAGATCAAAGTAGTATTTTTCTTCCTTTGCTGAAGTTTAAACCAGGACCATTTGTTAGATCATACCCCATCCTCTCCATCATTCTGAGTACACTTGGCTCATAATGAGAGAACTGAGGAGATTCGTTCTCGCTTTCTGAGTCTTTGTGAGACATCAATTCGGACTTAATTCTTCCGAAAAGAATTAGTTTTTGGCCTTTGCATCTTGCTGGAACCATGAATACTGATTCTTGCGCATCACCGACATCTTAGTACATTTTGAGGGATGACTCCATTGGTACATGCAATGACGTCAGAGCGTCTATCGCCGACCAAGGGTCATCATCCACCTCGGTACTAGTTTCTGATGGCACTGAATCAGAAGCAAACATAGAAGAGTAAGCCAAATTCAACTCTTCATTAATAGATCACTTGCCTACATCATCGGCGGTGTTATTAACATCGAGCTTATTAATGCTCACTACAAGTGGATTTAATTCCCATATGCACTCTTCTTCCACCTCTGGCTCAGTGTCAGCTTCATTACCAGAGTCTAGTTCCTCTAGCTGTGGGTTCTCATTTGTTTCCAGAGAGTCTTGGTACAGGAGGGAGTCTGTGAAATAATTCTCTACCCCTTGAACGGATGCCTTTTGGCAATCAATGTTCGAACTTTCCCACTTCCGTCAATGTACTTCATAACTTGATGGAGAGTGGAGGGGACGATGGAATTACGATGAATCGACGGTCATCCTAGCAGCAAATTGTACGAAGTGTTGGCGTCGATTACACAGCACGTCACTTCAGATCTTAGATCCCCAATTTGGCATTTGAGCTTGACTTCCCCATTGGGCGCGTACCATTGGCATTGAAACTATAGATGGTAGTTTGAGTGGCGCTCAATTGGTGGGTGGAGATTCCTAAGTGCTGCATGATCCGGCGAGGCATGATGCTCAACGCAGATCCTAGATCTACCTGAATGCGGCTCACTTCAGACGATCCAATGTACCCTGTGAAGTACAGGGGCCGGTCATGTTTCCCTTTGACCTACATGTCATCTATCGTGAAGGTAATGCAGGGGCATTTTGGGAGGTGTGGAGGCAATCCTCTACATCTTCCTCCTGTGTTCCAGCCGAGATCTGGTCCATGAAGACCTCAACATCAGCTAGGGCTTCCCTCAGAGCTTCTCTTGTTGACTTTGATAGTCTCAGGAGCTCGTAAAGTGTGATTCTGGCCGGGATATTGGCCAATTGAGTTAGGATGTCAAAGCGGTAAGGTGTTGTGGATCCTTTGGCGTTGTCCTTTGGGAGAGCCTTAGAAAATTGAAGCTCTTTCTGCTTCTCCACCGATTGCTTCGCGGAGGGCTTGGCTGACTCTACAGTAGATTTAGGAGGGCTTGCCACCATCTCGTTATACTTCTTTAAATATGACAGACCCGAACGAGTTTCTGCCACGAGCGGTTTATTGAATTCTGCGGCAAGGACGATTGTTTCCTCTTTCGAATCAGTTAGTGAGGGAACATCGGTTTTTGCTTCCCAGGAAGAAGCACACACCACATTGCAAGACGAAGCTTTCGCCTTACCTTTCGACTTTCTATTGGTAACAGTAGTCCACTGTTGGCCATCCACAAGGTCGGAATGAACCCACATAATTTCTCCCTGAGGTGTAGAGATAGGTACAAGACCTTTCTCCTGCTGATGATATGGGTCCGTATTGATCATCCTTAGTTCCCCTTTCAGGATGGGAACTACTCCGGCCGGTGCTGGAGGCTATTTTCCAAACTGAAGAAATGATGTCATATTTCACTTTCTTCTGTTCTGGGCGGAGCTTTAGCACTTCCGCATTGATCAGAGCCTGAAGGATATATTGAAAACATAACAACTCTTGGTGGAGTGCCCTAGCATCCTGTGATATAGGCAGTAGTTAGGATTATCGGACTTGCCGACTTCTTCAGGACGTCTAGCTTCAGGAAGCTTCAATCTGTTGCTCTTATTGAGTAACTTAAACAATGAATCGACATGCTCGTCTTTAAAGGAATCTGCTTGTTGGCGCGTGGCTGACTTGAAGAACCACCTCCCCTAACCGGCTGAGATTTGACGGAGGATTTTGTCTCTGTCGCCAATGTATCTTTTCTTTTTGATTGAAAAGATGTTTCTGGCATGCGTCTTATCGACTTTTTGGGTCTGGGTTTGTTTTCTTCTGCTCTAACCCTGGCGATAATTTCTTCAGCCTGTTTATCTTGCTGGACCAATTGCTTTCAGGTGCGGCTTTCAGCAACTCCTATTTGAGTTAGGAGTGAAGTTTGTAGATTGTGGCAGCATGTTTCTACCAGGGTGGTCTGGGTCATACCGCTTGGACATCAGAGTGTCATATTCTGAAATCTTTCCACAAATGTTTTGACTGACTCTCCCTTTTGCTGCTTCGTGGCCAGGAGAGTGGGCATTGTAATCTCTGTGTCATCTTCAAAGAAGCGTGTCAGGAAGAACTTCTCCAAATCACCCCAGTTTTTAATGGAGCCTTCTGGAAGTTTCATGAACCATTCAAAGGCAAGCCCTTTTAGAGTGCCAATGAACAAACGTGCCAAGATGGCATCATTATCTACCACATTGCCTATCTGAGACTTGAAGTAGTAAATATGTTGGTTCGGTGACCCTTTGTCGTCGAAAACCTATAAGGTCGGAGCTTTGAACTTAGGAGGGTGCGGGAGAAGGTCCTACTCGGCGGATATGGTCGGACCACTCCTGCTTCTTGGAGGCCTTTCTGATTGGTAAAAGCTTCCAGACGGTGCTCCAATTGACTCATTCTTTTAGAATGAATGCCCCCATTCTCCGGGTTGCCTTCCTCCTTAGACGAGGACTCGGAATTAGATTGATCCTTCTCCTCGATATATACAGAAGATGAGCTTTCTCCTTCTTTCCGTTTGCCTTTAGACATTTTAGAAGAAGTTTTGCCGGTTGACTTCCTCTTGTCTTCAAGCAATTGTATGAGCATCTACTTGAGGGAATCAATAGATTCTTATTGAGCGCGAATGATATCGAATTGTTCCCTCTGGACCTGGGCTTGCTGTTCAAAGCGCCTGGCCGTCTCCTTGGGAGTATTCGTCATGTATGCAAAGACTTCCTTCTCTATGGAAGAGTTCGAGGCCTGCGATTCTGCAATGGCGAAGTGCGATTCACTTATTCAATGCCCCAAGTTAGGGCACTGTAGTTGATAGGGGTGACCGTATCAGTCCGAGTGTGAGTATGCCGATACACTCCTTCTGGTTTCGTGTCAGACTCGTCGGAGTTGACCGCCGGTTGTTTTCCCCTACTTCTGCTCGCCATGTTTGTAGTGACTTCAGGGTACTCCACGTCAGAGAAGGCTCTCCTTCCATGGGAGCGATACCTCTTGGCTGATCGGGAGGTTGAGGTCAATCGTCTGAATACCGACTGTTTGCTTGTATGTGAGCTGCAGCTGCATTTAGAGAACATTATCGTGATGAGCCGTTCACAGCAATAAGATGGAGCGATCTGATTAGCCCTCCTTTTCTTTGACAAATAATCTCTTAGATCCATGTGAGGGGATCAAAGAAATTAGCCCCGGGTTGTCGAGGGCTTTTCAGCTTCTGAGAGTCACCCTTACGTCGAGAATCTGAGACGCAGGGTTCAGAAATGCAGAGCTCGCGTTGTGCATAATCGGCGCAGCTCTCGCGTTTTGACTTCGAAACGTGGGTCTCGTGCCTCTGCTGAGCAGAGACGCGGACCTCACATTGTTGATTGTCGCGTTTGGTCAGCGACAGTTGAGACACGCGGGTTTTCTCAATTCCACGTCTGGTTGTAGAGACGCGGGTCTTGTGTTTCTGAGAAGAAGCATAGCCCTCACGCTGTCGAACGTTGTGTTTAGGAAGTGAAGTCTCAAAAATGCAAGCCTGTGGGGCTTCGCGTTTTGGTCTCCATACGCGGACTTCGTGCATCTGACGCAACTCAGAAGAGGAGCGGGCTTGAGCCTCACATTCTATATCTGCTGGACAGATGGTTGTTCTAGCTTCTAGCGCCTGTAATTGACGCGCACGTTGTCTCTGTCGACGTTCAGCGTTCTAATTACGCCGTAAGGGTTGCTGGGAACCCCGGTAACTTGGAACTGAGGAAGAGTACGGGCATGAACGGGCTGAATATCAACAACGCCAACCTTGCGGGTCTCGTAGGAGACGTTGACACTGGTGTTACGTATGATATGATTAGCCATGGCACTCTTCTTGTCAGTCGCATCTGAAGGGATCTCAGAGCGGACTTGAGAGCGGGTCCCCGAGGAGATCTTGCGGTACTGCCATGCCCTAGGGTTCTTGGAGCCAGAAGAGAGGAACTCTTCATACTTTGCCTGGTCGAACTCCACAACAAGTGATTCGACCATTTTTCTCATATAGGTGATGTTACCTTGCGCCACAACTTGCTCATCGGTAGAGAAAGTGATCCCCAGCGGAGTCGCCATCTCTTGTTTGTTGGGGAAAATTGAAGATCGAGGTGTAAATTCTTTGTTTGATTGTAAAGAAAATTACAACATGTCAATAATCCTTTTTATAAGAGAGGGGAGATATTCAAGCTCAAATCTCCCCTTTATTTAATGTCGGGTTCTTGATGTGGAGATGGAAAGTGAATCTTGTTTTTCGTTGACCGGGTGAACGTCAGGACCTCTTGGGAATCCTCTCCTTGGATGATGGATGAAATAACACAGCTTCTGTCCAACAAGAATCTCAAAGAGACTGTAGGCAAAACATACTTGTACACAACAAGTTGTTAGAAGAGTTGAACTCTCTCTTTCTTTTATCTAGGGATCTTGGTCCTTCTACGGCTAACAACCGAAGTTCTTCTGACCAAAGAAATTTTTCGCCCCTCTTTTATAGCAAACTGGGCTATTTATAGAGGTTTCAGGGGGTAAAAGTGTCCCCTAAAAACACTCCATAATGGGGGTTAACTCCCTCATAACGTGGGCAGTAATTGACCCAGTAATGAGGGTAGTTATAACCAAGACGCAGGTTTCCTCTGTAGTTGAAACGCGGGCTTCGGGCCTCGCGTTTAGCCATTAAGGTAACACTTGAACTTTGCATTTGGTTGAAATGTGAGCTTCAAGTTCTGCGTCAAGCTTTGTGTGAGACGCGGGCTTCGGGCTCGCGTCTTGGTCATTGTGGGAAAGTAGAGACGCGGGTTTCAACCCTCGCGTCTTGGTACTGTAGTGATGCTACTGCAGTGATGTCGAGACGCAGGTTTCGACCCTCGCGTCTTGGTGCTGCGGTAGTGCTATGATAAGCCCTGCGTCTGGAGTTTGAACTCTGCTTTCTGATGACTTATCCTCAGTGATTTTTGGACAGTCTTCAGACATTGTCCATGCTTTAGGTGGGTTCCGTACATACCCGGAACCACGGCCTAATCACCTGGCGCTGAACCAGGTCCTACCGCTAGGTAGTCAGTAACAATAACAATGGAACAATACGGGATGTCAGTCATCCCTCGAAACCCTGCAGTGGAATCGTATCTCGGCTGCGCAAACTGTATCCTAGGTCCACCCAAAATATAGACACTGTCTCCTCCATCAATTTCTCCAATCCAAGTGTAAGTTGTCTATTTACATTATTATTATTTAGAACAATCAATATTCATGCTACTTCAATTACTGGGACAATACGGTGACAGTAACAGTGTCAATAATCAATAATAACAATGAGAACAATATCACCGTGTAAACAGTAGAATAATAGAACAATATATGTGTTACAGTCTGACAATTTTTTTCTAGTAACTTCAATAACGTGAATACAATAACAAGCCCGGATACTGCTCAATAGATAGTCTCATCTATAACTGATCAATATCTAATCCATATGCACTAAGATACAATAGTAATTGATCCATCAACCAATAGTCCCAATACAATCATCATGAACATCAAGTATCAATCCATGTCAGAGTATCAGATATGGTAAGCTAACCTCAATAAATCAATAACCAGCTATCTCATTCCTGTCAGTTTACTCTAATCCTTTATATTATCAGTATATCTGAGTCTCGCATAACAGTCAGCTATATCTAGTCATATCCTCACCATCAAATAACAGTAAGATCATCGATCAAGATCATCACACGTTCTCACCTCTATTCAAGGTCAATCATGTAAATCACCTAGAGGGGGGGTGAATAGGTGATTGCTAATCTAATGGTCACTTAATGCCAAATAATGCGGAAGCTAAAAAATATATGACCTAAACTAAACTATTACACTAAACACCAAGTTTAACACAAGAGTGTAGCCGAATTCCCCGTGAAGGGCTCTGGACTAACTCCTCTAGATTCCCCTTGAATGGGTTGAGGTGCCGCGTTGGCTCTCTTGGTTGAAAACTAGTATTAGCAAACAAACCCAAGCAAGTATATCAATTAAGCACACAAGTATATCTAGCATATAAAGATAAAGACAATATGAACATGCAAGATATAAACACAAGGAGATAGAGAGAGAGAGAGAGAGCAATCGCAAACACAAGGGATTTGTTTCGAGGTTCGAGCACACTTGCTCTACATCCCCGCCTTCGAAACACGAAGGATTTCCACTATGCACGATCCCAATGGATCTCTCCTTGGTGCCGCAACACCTACAATCCCTCGGACTCCCTAGTCCCGTACACACGCAAGCCCCACAAGCTTGCCGAGGCCGCACCTCAAACCAAGAGTTCACAACCGAACTCTAAACCACCACGAGCACACTTGCCTGTTTCCTCAAAGTACAAGAATGAAATCTCTTGGTGATCTAAACACTTTGATCACCAATAAAAGCTCTCACTACAACACTCCTATAAGATGAATAACAATGGATGCTCAAGTGTAGTGTGAGAAAAACTAGGATGAGAAAGGTGGAGGAAAACTCAAAGAATCACTTTAAACACTCTTGATAAAATCTTCCCTTTAGATAGGAAATATTTGCTCACAAAATATGTGGAGAAAACTCTTTTAAAAGGATAAGAAAAAACTGGCCCAAAGCTCTCCTGAAATCTTGTTTAAAAAACAATCCCCAAACCCCCAAATTTATAGGCTAAGAAAAACTAGCCGTTGGGGTCTATCAGGCCTAACGGTCGACCGTCCGGTCGGCCGGCCAACGGTCATATTTCAGACCGTTTGAGCCATCGGTCGACCGGGCGGTCGACCGAGCCAGGATACAGAGAGCAATCTCTCTGTCCGGTCGGCCCGCCGGCCGTCTGGGGCCTTTCCAGAGAGCAGAGCTCTCTGGACGGTCGACCGGTCGGTCGGTCGGCCATCCTGCAGAACTGGCGTGCACGTCTGTGCACGTCGGTCGACCGGGTCGGTCGACCGGCTACAGCCAGATCAGAAAACTTAGGGATTTAAAACATGGTCTTTTTGGTTCAAATAAAATCCCATAAAATACTGAAAAATCTACAAAAATAGTTTTACCAATATACTTTGATAAACAAACATGCTTGCACAAAATCAAGGCATGTTATAAAAGATTTGGACTTTTTGTAATATGGAAATATTGGCTCAATTGAAAACTTGTATTTTTCTAAAACTTGTTTTCCAAACTTCTTCATGATACAAAAACAAGATATTTTGAATTCATTAAAGCATAGTGTGTATGGATATGATCCACTACACAAATAAGATATCTATGTTTTTGACATTAAGCATTAAACATGGTTTTGGTTTCAAAAGACATGTACATGAGAAACATCAAAAACCAAAATAGTATTTTTCAAAATGAAAGTCTTTTCTAAATTTGAAAATTCTTTTATGAAAAGACAACTAAATCAAGAGTGTGTGTGTGATATATACTTGAGCAATCCACCAACTATTCTATCCTTTACATTTTATCTAAAAACAAAAATCTTATACCTAGACACAAGTCTTCATCTTCTTGAAGTCTTCACTTGAAGCCTTCTCATCTTTTAGACTTGGTCCAAACACGATCCAACGAGCTCAACTCTTGATGTGGTCTTGATGCATAGGCTCGTGAATCAACCGGTGCTAGCTCCAAAACTTGACTTTAAATCCTTTGTTGAAGCTCTACACCTACTAAGATCTTGATAACAAATCTGTCACTAATTAAATACAAGATCATTAGTACAATAACTACATGAGTTGATCATCATCAAAACTAGAGTGATGGGCCTTTGGGCCAACAATCTCCCCTTTTTGATGATGACAAAACTCATGAAGTTATATATGCATGGATTAAAGTAAAGCTTCAAGGAAGCTCCCCCTTAACTCATGCATCACAATAATTAATAAGATATTCAATGAAGCTAATAAACATGTATGCAAATGTATGGAGATAAAACAAATCAAATCTTTTTCTCCTATTTGCAAAACAAAACAGATATGCATAAAACATAAATTCTACTAACATGCATATAAATCTCAAATTCTTCTCCCCCTTTTGTCAATCATCAACAAAGGGGTTGAAGTAAAAACAAAACAAAGTTTTCTCCCCCTTTTTGTCCGAAACAAAGAACCAATGAAGGGGTAAAACAAATCGATCAATAAGGGTTATATGCGATATACATTCATGAAGAGGAAGACGCTAAGTTAACTTCCCTACACATATACATTACATGAAAGAGGGATGACAAGCCCTAATTCACATAACGTAAAATATGCAATGCATAAGAGGAGATGTGAAGTTCCCCCTACACACGTGTACCACATAAAGAAGAGTTGTCAAGCTCCTCAATATACAATACACTCAACATGAATTTATATGTAGAAGAGATGTTAAGCTCTCCTTGCATATAGGCAATACAAATCAAAAATTTTGAATTTTTCTTATAAAACAAATCTTGAGATATCAAATAAACATGATTTTTTTTTAATTTTTGATACCAATTTTAAAACATAATGCATAAGCTTAAAAAGTTTGAAGTAAGCTTAGCATAAACAAAGTTTGTGCTTTTAAACAAGTAAAATGATTTTAACTTAAGCACAAAACAAATCATATATATGTATGAAAAAATGAATATACCAATTGAAATTGATACATACATATATAAGAAAACAAAATATGAGTATATACAAAAGAAGTTCATATTGATACCAATTGAAAATATCCAATGATACCAATAGAAAAATAAGCTTAAGTGTATGCATCATATAATATACCACATGAAGAACTCGAACTAGTTAAATGAAAATGTTTGAAGACTAGCACGGAATCCTTCAATCAAGGAATAAAAAAAAATTATATTTCAAGGTATATGTATGTTTTGACAACAAAAGAAGTATACATACATATCCCTAAACACAATTGAGTCCATATATATAGATTTGCATGAAAGGCAAATGACTCAAGAGGTATACATGTATATCTTAAAGTTTGGCAAAATAAACATATACATGAAATGAAAGCACATGATCATAACACAAATCCAAAATGGGAATACAAGTTTAAAAATGTAAGGATCATCAAAACTAGGCTATACTAGCACACCAAATAGGCACAAATAAGCAATCAAACCCAACCATATATAGATTTATTTGTGACCCATAATATGTACAAGTATAAATCCTAGTGTTGACAAAAACTAACATTTAAACTAATATTCAATTCATGAAGCATCAAATCTTGAGAATACAAAAGAATTTATCCAATGGATTAAAAATAGGATCATGTGTATAAGTTATAAACTAATTGAAGAATAAATAACTAGTATAAAATAGTTTTTGAACAACTAGTTAAAAATCCTTCAAATACATCAAATCATATGTTTTTTATAAAACATAACTAAGTACATAAAGATTTAATCACTCATGGACTATAAAGCTCAAAATGATCATGAAACTAAGTCATGAAATAATAAATGAAGATGTGAGTGTTAAAAGATCATGTAAATAGCATTTTTATGAAATAGTCATTTAAGCTCAAAAAGATCATAAGTCACATTTTAATAATGAAAAATCATTTTTCATTAAAACACTAATCTTCATGGTATATGTATGATTTATCCAAAACTAACAATACACATACATATCCCAAACATAAAAGAGTCTATCAACTGTATTTGCATGAGGGCAAGAGACTCACGGGTAAACATGTATATTTATTAGATTTGAATTAAAAATACATATACATGAAGTAAAGCATAAAAATTGGCAAAGCATGTATAAATGAGAGAATCATCAAAACTAGCCTATACATGTGCATATAGTGGGTACAAATGAGCATGAAGTGTAAATATATATAAATCAAATGTAACTCACTATTTGTACATGAATAATACAAGTTTTGATAAAAACTACATCTAAGCATGTTTTTACCACATGAAGCACATAAGAACACAAAACATGAACATGCTATGAATATGATATATGTAAAAAGCATGTACATAAAAAATAGGAGTTTAGAGATTGTTACCAACTTCAAAGCTCCAAGCATGGTGGTCTTTCCCACCAAAACCTCCTTGATAGCGGTGCTCCAATCCTTTTAGTTCAAGTGCACCCACCATCAAGGCACCAAATCTCTCACGTTTTGTGAGAGCCCTCACCTACATCAAATACACAAGGTGGGGATTTTGGTACCCATATTTTTTGGGTCCTTTGGGGTTAGCAAAATTACAATGATGCAACTTGTCATAACAAAATTTTGCTAAATGGCCTTTGCGGCCACAATGTGTACACATGTACACCTTAGAATGCTTATGTGTGTGAGTGTGATCATGATGTGCAACATAAGCATGATGATGTGCATGAATGTGTGGAGTTTGCTTCTTTGAAAACAAAGACTCCAATCTAGAATGGTTGAATGCACACGAGCTCAAAGTTGAGCTCAAACAATCCATTTTATTTTTCAAAACTTTTATCTCATTTGTGGTGGCATGTAAAGCATGATGAGATAAAGAATCATTTCTCTTTTTCTTTTTCGAAACAAAATCTTTTTCACAAATTTTCCTTTTTAAAGACTTATTTTCTTGAAAAACAACTTCTTTTTGTTTTTCCACCAAATCAATTTTATTTTTCAAAGTATTGTTTCCTTCACACAAATCATTCAATTTTGAAAATAAGGAAACATTCTCATTTTTCAAATCTTCCTTTTCTTTTTCTAAGCATGCAATCTTGTTTCTAAATGAATCTTGTTCTATATGCATGCAATCAAATTTCTTTTTCAAATTTTTATTTTCCTTTTCAATCATGTCATATTTCTTAAGCAATAATTGACAAAATGTAGAGAGCTCTTCATATGACATGTTATTATCCTCATCCTCGGATTCGGTAGTTACCTCAAGGGGGTTATCCCCTTGGACCATATAGCACTTGTTGGAGGTGTCGCTTCCAACACCCGAATCGCTCCCGTATAGTATTGATCTTTTTCGCCAAGGGAGATGAGGGTATTCCATACTACAAAAGTCGAATCAAAGTTAGAAACTCTAGATAAATAATCATCATTTAGGGTTGACTTTAAAGCATGAAGGGCTTTTGCATTAGCCTCAAAATTCTTACCATCTAAACAATATGCATTATTAGTGGTGGCAAGATAAACATGAATGCCTAGGGCCTTGAGGTACAAAGACATCTTAACCTTCCAAATTTGGATGTTAAGAATGTCAAAGGTGGGTGGTGACATGAAGTCCATGGTGTGTGTACAAAATATTGTGATTAGCCTAAAAAGGAGGATCTTTAACTCTAGGTTGTAAAACCTAAATCAGAGTACCAAGCTCTGATACCAATTGTAAATCACCTAGAGGGGGGGTGAATAGGTGATGGCTAATCTAATGGTCACTTAATGCCAAATAATGCGGAAGCTAAAAACAATTATGACCTAAACTAAACTATTACACTAAACACCAAGTTTAACACAAGAGTGTAGCCGAATTCCCCGTGAAGGGCTCTGGACTAACTCCTCTAGATTCCCCTTGAATGGGTTGAGGTGCCGCGTTGGCTCTCTTGGTTGAAAACTAGTGTTAGCAAACAAACCCAAGCAAGTATATCAATTAAGCACACAAGTATATCTAGCATATAAAGATAAAGACAATATGAACATGCAAGATATAAACACAAGGAGATAGAGAGAGAGAGAGAGAGCAATCGCAAACACAAGGGATTTGTTTCGAGGTTCGAGCACACTTGCTCTACATCCCCGCCTTCGAAACACGAAGGATTTCCACTATGCACGATCCCAATGGATCTCTCCTTGGTGCCGCAACACCTACAATCCCTCAGACTCCCTAGTCCCGTACACACGCAAGCCCCACAAGCTTGCCGAGGCCGCACCTCAAACCAAGAGTTCACAACCGAACTCTAAACCACCACGAGCACACTTGCCCGTTTCCTCAAAGTACAAGAATGAAATCTCTTGGTGATCTAAACACTTTGATCACCAATAAAAGCTCTCACTACAACACTCCTATAAGATGAATAGCAATGGATGCTCAAGTGTAGTGTGAGAAAAACTAGGATGAGAAAGGTGGAGGAAAACTCAAAGAATCACTTTAAACACTCTTGATAAAATCTTCCCTTTAGATAGGAAATATTTGCTCACAAAATATGTGGAGAAAACTCTTTTAAAAGGATAAGAAAAACTGGCCCAAAGCTCTCCTGAAATCTTGTTTAAAAAACAATCCCCAAACCCCCAAATTTATAGGCTAAGAAAAACTAGCCGTTGGGGTCTGTCAGGCCTAACGGTCGACCGTCCGGTCGGCCGGCCAACGGTCATATTTCAGACCGTTTGAGCCATCGGTCGACCGGGGCGGTCGACCGAGCCAGGATACAGAGAGCAATCTCTCTGTCCGGTCGGCCGCCCGACCGTCCGGGGCCTTTCCAGAGAGCAGAGCTTTCTGGACGGTCGACCGGGTCGGTCGGCCGGCCATCCTGCAGAACTGGCGTGCACGTCTGTGCACGTCGGTCGACCGGGTCGGTCGACCGGCTACAGCCAGATCAGAAACTTAGGGATTTAAAACATGGTCTTTTGGTTCAAATAAAATCCCATAAAATACTGAAAAATCTACAAAAATAGTTTTACCAATATACTTTGATAAACAAACATGCTTGCACAAAATCAAGGCATGTTATAAAAGATTTAGACTATTTTTGTAATATGAAAATATTGGCTCAATTGAAAACTTGTATTTTTCTAAAACTTGTTTTTCAAACTTCTTCATGATACAAAAACAAGATATTTTAAATTCATTAAAGCATAGTGCGTATGGATATGATCCACTACACAAATAAGATATCTATGTTTTGACATTAAGCATTAAACATGGTTTTGATTTCAAAAGACATGTACATGAGAAACATCAAAAACCAAAATAGTATTTTTCAAAATGAAAGTCTTTTCTAAATCTGAAAATTCTTTTATGAAAAGACAACTAAATCAAGAGTGTGTGTGTGATATATACTTGAGCAATCCACCAACTATTCTATCCTTTACATTTTATCTAAAAACAAAAATCTTATACCTAGACACAAGTCTTCATCTTCTTGAAGTCTTCACTTGAAGCCTTCTCATCTTCTAGACTTGGTCCAAACACGATCCAACGAGCTCAACTCTTGATGTGGTCTTGATGCATAGGCTCGTGAATCAACCGGTGCTAGCTCCAAAACTTGACTTTAAATCCTTTGTTGAAGCTCCACACCTACTAAGATCTTGATAACAAATCTGTCACTAATTAAATACAAGATCATTAGTACAATAACTACATGAGTTGATCATCATCAAAACTAGAGTGATGGGCCTTTGGGCCAACAAATCATAATATTCAACATAAAGAATATACATCTTAGGTCAATTCTAATTCTAACTAAGTCCATACATAGTTCCAAGCATCAAGATAGATTCAGTTTTCTAGTAAAATAGCATCATATTTTATCAGTCCTCAATATTTAAAAAGATTCCTATCTAAATAATTACCAAACAATTACCTCATAATACTTTACATGAAATGTACCACTCATCCACAAACATGAACTAGGCTAATCACTAGGTCCGATCAAGTCACAGTTTAAGGCATACCACAAATAATCCTGAATCCGAAATGGTAAACAATCTACACATGAAATAATAGAACAAGAATACCTCAGTGATAAGGCAACAAATTCATAAGCATATAAATATCAAGATACATCTGATCAATCATTTGTAGTCTATCTAACTCTCCCTCGGTATGACAATACAAGTCTAGTAATTCGCTACACATGTTTAATATTTACTATTCCTCTAATCCAATCTGTCCCAACCTCGATTCAACTTTATCTCAATTAAATCTATTAATAGGTTCAAGTATCAACTACTGAACAACTAACTCAATATCCACTCGATAATTATCAGGTACAATTCAATCTCAAAAACTACTACTCTGATATAGGTAACATCAAAGTGAGCATGTCATGAACTATAATTAACAAGCATCAACAATATCGGAATATGATAATAATTAAATAGAAGATAATGACAATTAACAATAATATAAAAATAAACACTCGCTATGTCTCATAAAGTGATACGGATAATCATACTGTTAAAATATATCATATGGTCACATGAAATGATACGAACAGATATATGAATACCTACTGATAACAGTAATAAGGAAAAGATATAGGAACAAACACTCACATGAAATGACGCGGTTTTAGAATTGAATCGCTGTCTGATCTTCACTGCACGAACCGGTACGGGTCTCCAGATCATCTCATAGGTCGGTCTTCAAATTATCAGTGTATCGGGTCATCTGCGAACACGAATCTGAGTCTCCTGCAATGGGTCCAGATCTCACCAAACAGGTCCGAACGCTGCAATACGCAACCCAACCCATAAACTCACACGAACATACACCCGTATACATACACACACATGTACACCCATATACATAACATACACATACATACATATTATATACACATACCCAAACATACGTTCACAGGATACACATATACTCACGCACGCACACAACAGCACCCTCACTAACCCATACACACACACACTGACACATACATAATCGCACAAATAATTAAACACATGCACATATATTAATACACACACTACTTTATACACTATGCATTAATTTACATTTAGGAATATAAAAAGAAGAGAAAAAGAAAGTTATGAAGGGGAGGAACTCACGGCTGGCCATGGAGAGTTCGAAGCAGAGGAGGCGGAGGCCGCGGAGGATGTCGGGGTGTCGCGAGCTGTCATCAGGGTCTCGCTGGAGAAGAAAGAGGAGGTCGCATGGTGAGTTAGGGCTGCCAGCAAAGGAAGGAGGAGGAAATTAGGTTAGAGGGCTTATGATTAGATTTATATAGAAAATGTTAATTGGTTACGATTATATAGTTAGGATTAGAATAATTTAAGATTAGATGGTTAGGATTAGGAAATAATGAGAGATTAGGTTAGTTAGAATTTTTATTTAATTAAGATTACTATATGATTTAGTAGTTAGGATTACGAGGATTGGGTTGGTTAAGATTTAGATTTGATGGATAAGATAAATATAGGGAGAGAGAGATATAGGGTTAGTGATTAGGTAGTTAAGATATAGGATTACATAGTTAGGATTTAGTTGATATGATAAGGATTAAAATAGATTTAAAATTAGTTAGGATTTTATTTTGAAATAGAATCAGTTGAGATTATGATTTTGAAAATAGGATGTAGATTTAGGTAAGTATTAGATATGAATTTTGTTAGAATTTGAATTTGAGATAAAGATTAAAATTAGATATTGGGTAATAGGTTTTGGTTTGGGTTTTGGCTCAAATAAAAGAAAAATAGAAGAAATGAAAATGGGCTCATGGCAAGGGCCAAGGAAAAATAAAAGAAAAATATGAAACAGATATGGGCTAATGGTAAAAGGTAAAGCATATGGAAATGGGTACTTGGGTTTGAATTGGGCTTAGGATAAAGAATAAGGAAATAAAAGAAACAGGGAAGAGAAAAATAGGGGGCAAGAAGTGAGCTTGTCTAAGAATAATACACAAAATAAATATCAATAATATTACTAATAAGAAAATAACAATAATACACAAAGATATTTAACAATAACAATAATAATAATTACCAATAATAATAACCATAATAATAATATATAACAACAATAATAATTAACACTAAATACATGCAATAAAAAAATATTAATGCAAACCCACTTTTGCATGAGCCAGGGTACTGTCCTAAAGAAGAATTTTCTAAATCGTAGATAAGATTGCACACAAGATGACTCAACCAATCAATTCCAATCAAGTATTTTTTATCTCGAATTTAATTTGAAGGTAATCAATTTTCAACCACTAATCTTAAGAGAATAAAAATTCTCCCTAATTAGACAGCTCCTAACAGGATTGGACGGATTGTGGTTTACCGGTCAAACCGTTAAACAAGTGATTTAGTCTTGCTCCAGGCCAGGCACCGCCGTAATGGCTAAGTCATCTCTTCTAAGGTAAGAAAGTTCCTCTTCAAAAGTTTGAAAGTGTTCGCCAGAGTCTTCCACACAATAGATCCACTTAATGAGCTCGAAATCATAGCGTTCAAGTTCTAATTGATTTTAAATTAGTTCAAGCTTGGGGAAAAAAACTTATATGCGTTCGTGATTTTTGAGTCAAGGAACGGGTAATGAAATCCCGACCTTATGTGAGAGAGGACAACTCTTAAGATCTTTTTATGCAAATGCAATAATGCAGCACAGTCCGATCAAAAGCACTTCCAAAACCCCACTGATAGGATATTGGTGGGTAGAGTTAGAAAATTACCAACCTTTTCGGCGACTCTGAAGCAAGCAATTTTTGTTTGTTTTATATATTTATTTATGCAACATAATTAGCAAGTAAGCGAGCTCCTTCCTATTGTGCAAATCTTCACTTTGTTCTGAAAAATCCCTAGAAAAAAAAAAGACAAGTTGAAAGTTAACTCTTAGGGTGGCAAAGAAAAAGAAATATTTTTTATACATAAATTTTTTAATTTTTAATATAAAATTAGAAAAAAAATTAAATGTCGATTTTCAAAAATAGATTTTTCACAAGTCCCCGCAATGGCGCCAAAAATTGTTCACGGTTCAAAAGTTGTAAAATTTTCCATCATTGTTTAACCATGAACAAATAATAAAAACATAATCTTACTTTAAAATCTTTTTAGGAAAATTATATAGTGGCAAGAATATGGTCGAATCCACAATGACTTGTTAAAATTTTGGTTTTTAAAAATTTAAATTTAATTTTGATCTAGCTGGGAAATATTTGAGTGAAAGTTGGAATCTTGTTTTAGAATTAAGCTTTAATTAAAAATATGGATTAAGATAAAAAAAATTACTAACCTATAAGGAAATAAGAAAAGGCGATTGAGAAAGAAGAAATTGAAAAGATGAATTAAAGGCAATGAAATGAAATAATAGAAAATACTTACTTACATGTGAGACACATCAATTGAAAGCAAGAGTGAGAGAAGGTAAAGAGACAGGAAATTAGGAACTTGGAATGGTGCACAGAGTCTTGGGTCACTCCTGCTGATGTCACCTTGAAGTCTCCCTCCTCCAGATTCACCTTGAAGTCTCCCTCCTTCAGAAACTATTGAAAAGAAGTGAAGTGGTTCTAAAAGCTGTAAAGAGAAGATGAGATCATTAATGAAAGTATAAAATAAATCATGAAATTAAGAGAGTAGAATTACATCACAGAAGTTATAAAGAAAGAGTAGAGAAATCTTAGACTGAGAATGTGCAAAATTTGAATTGAAGAAGACAGAATTTCATTCATAAATCGTCGTTACAAACTCTTCAATCTTGCATTACAACTCAACACACACTTCTCTTTCTAACATAGCCTTTACAGCCCTTTGGTGTACATTCTTCTTTAAAAAAGCCAGTATTTATAGGAAAAAGGTAAAAGGGGAGAGCGTATGAAGATAGAGGGAGCAAATGCTCGCCCTGATCTTATCACAAGCCGCATTTTCGCGGCAATGATCTGGCCCTAGGGCCAGATCTAGGGGAGCTTGCGTCCTTTGATTCTTGATTCTCCTTTATCTCCGGTTGGTTTTTCAGTTTGAAATTCGAATCTAATGTTATCATCTTGATTCTTCAGTCAACCAACTTGATCTTCAATAATCTGGTTTAACTAACTCTATTTGGGGTTATCCTTCTGATACGTTCTAATCTTCGGTTGTGATTTAATCCCCTCAGAACCTGATTTAGTTGGCCTAATCTTATCTCCCTTATTTGATCATATCATGCATGATTAAGAAGTTAAGACAAGTTAATTACAAGATTTATTACAGAATATATGTAGGAATGTAATAACAATTATGTAATATATGTGTCCCAACATCAAGGCAGATAGTTAAAGATAATTTTTTTTCGAGTGACACAAGTTTTACTTCTTCTATTAACAAGTTCTACTAAAATTTTAAATGCTAAACTTATTCATTTCTTGAAGAGTTCAGTTGATCCAGTTGGTTCACTCGGTTTAATGTAACCGATCGATTCAGGCGGTCTTTTAGCTTTTCTCGGTGCAGACCACTCAAGTGGGTCCGGCAAGTTAGTTTGATCAAAACCTTGCACGGGCTCAGGTTGGCTCCTTCGCGTGAAGGACCGTGATGGTCCTTTGTGTTGTGGGTTGTCCATCACAACTGATGGACGGCCCGCCCAAAGCGGGAGGAAGAAAAGAAAACGCATTTTGTGGTAACGCCCACAAAACGCGTTTTTGTTTTTTTTCCTTCTCTTATGCTCCTGGTCGCCCATCAGTTGTGATAGACGGCCCACAACGCGAAGAACCATCACCTGATCATTCACGCAAAAAAGCATCACCTGATCCTTCACGCGAAGGAGCTAACCCTAGCCCACCTTGCCCTCATAGGGTGTGTGTATGTGGCATATGTGTGCTGGTTGGAATTGGAAGCATTTCTTTTTTTTTTTTTTCCTTTTTTTTTCCCATTAAAGAAAGATTTTAGTTCGATTTTGAAGTTGGGATCTTTTTTATCAGTGTGCGCCCCGGCGGTCACAAATCGAGTCCCTTGGCGACCTAAACCAGCGTGCGAGTGGGGCCCATCAAAGGAGCTTTGAGGGTTGATAAATAGGCATTTCCCGCCCCCATTTTCCCTCTAAACATCTATTCTCATCGTTTCAATTTCCACAACAACACCCCCCACCCCTTGGCGCGAGATCAAGTTCTCGAGAAGACGACGGCGATTTCTAGGGTTTCGATTTCTATTTTTCTCCAAGACTCGCGGTGGATAAGCTCGATTTCCTAATTTCCCCCAATTTTCAGCTATTCTCGAAGGTACGCTCTCGATTGATCATCTCCTTGACCTACTTCACTTTGTGCTGAGATCTCAGACATGGATTTTCCCTTTTTTCCCAGAGAAAAGGAATCATATGTTGTATTCAACTGATTTGTTGGAGATCTGAGCAATTTGAGTAGATTTTAAGTCATCCGGATGTTCTGTGAGATGTATGGTAATATCTCAGCTGTTCTAGGGGTTTATCGATAAAGAATCCGTAATTATATGAAATTTTTTCTTTTCGTTTCTGACGAATAAGTTCAGATTTCTTCTATTTATCGTCAAAAATTGTTCTCAATTGTAGAATTTGAACCATTCTGGGGTTTTGCTGTGGTTTGTGGAAATTTAAGTTTTTACCAGTGGAAAGTGTTCTATCAACTCTACGGTCTATTTTATTAAAATTTGAGTCATATGGAAAATGTATTACTTTTTTTTTTTTTTTGCGGTAACTTTGTTTTTCTTCTCTTTTTCATCAAAAATTTACAAGGAACGAGCTTTTCTGTTCTAGAGCCATTCTAGGGCTTTCCTGATCTGGAAAAGGTTCCAACTTTTCGGTAATAAGTTTTTATTTCTTGTCTTTTTATTGAAACTTGAAATCCAGGGATGTCCAGATCAGAAAAATTGACACCACGATTATGTAATGTATGCTTTTCTAGGGATTTTCACATCAGAAAAATTAATGATTTATGAAAATATATCAAATTATGGAATCATAAGAAGTTCACAAAAAGAGTATCCAGTTGTCCTAAATAATAATCAGTTGTAGGGTTTGTTTTTCTGAAGTATGCATGCGGTTATGAGGAATTACGCCTTATATTTGGATACCAAGTTCAGGTTTGTCTTCCAATTTCATCACATTATTTTTAATGGAGGAATTTCCACAAAATGTGAACAAAAAAAAGCCTTTCATTTTTTTTTGGGATCTGATTAGATGTTACATGTAAAATTTCCATGTCTTCTGTTCAAAACTTTTTTATTTATAATTTTTTTTTTCCTAATTCCATGCATAATAACATATTTCTATCTGGACAATTCTTGTAATCAGTTTTATATCTAAACTTTTCTGTTGCTTTCACAGGACCAGAGATCAGAGATACTGCTAGCTGAGAAGACTGTTTCCTTAGAAATCTATCAAACTTGTGATATTTTAACCAGTTATCTCGCAGTTTGTAAGGTAATTTTTTATTCCTGCGATAAATTCATCAAACATATCCATTGTTAGCATGTACATATAATCCAAAACTCTAATTACAGGAATGCACTTAATGCCTATTTCTTTATTGATGAAGTTTTCTTTTCTTTTCTTTTTCTCTTTTGACGAAGTAGTTAATACCTAGAAATTATATATTTTCAGTTCTTATATCTTACCCTTGAAAGAGTAAGATCTGGAAAGTCTATTCCCTTTTCCTGTGTCTGGTTATCATTCCCTTTTACTTTTTTTTTCAACCAAACTAATGGAACAATTTGTAATTATTTCCCATTCTCTCAATCTTTTTGGAGTCAATCCCCGCTTTAGGTGGACTGTGGAGTGCTAGTTTATGTAATTATATTCCTTTACATATGTCTTCCTCTGTTCTCTGTGGATTTGCAGCATCTAAAATACATGTTTCGTTAAGCACTTATTAATGAAACGCTGGTTTTTTGTTTTGCCTCACGGTTTTATCCCCCCCCCAAAAAAAAAAATACATGCTGAGCTTGGAATTCCCTTGACTTTTCTTTAAGCGACTGCATTGAACAAACATCGGATTGTTTTTCATAATGTGGAGAGTTTTCTATATAAAATGAATGCAATGTGAATGTGCATGGTAGGTAGCATCAGCATCCTATTCCCATGCAAGCAGTCCAAAGGGTGAAATGAGATGCAATGCATGCTGGAAGGAGTTGGAAGGACAAGGCATAACAACCACCTGTGGCCATCTCTTCTGTATCCTAATATCATCTTCCTATGCTAACTAGTTTGAAAGAGATTTAGTCATAAAAACATTTCAAAATCTTACTTGAATTGTTCTCCTTAATGTGAGAAAAAGGCAAAGAAGATGCTGGAAAGATTCTCAACAATGATGCTGCATGTCCAATTTGCGACCAAGTACTCTCCAAAAGGTGCATTTTTTACATAGCTCAGAAAAAATCATAGATGGATTTAAATTTAGTGGCTCTCATCAGTTCCACATAGGCATAACTATGGACATTATACGTGATTATGCTTTTGATGTGCTTCACACTTTATGAATGACTACCGTGGTATATACATTTCTCCCCCTCTGTTCAGCCTGTGATAAGTAGAAAGAGAACGGAAAGTCTTTAGTTATTGGGATGCAATGCCAAACCTTTTTCTTCTGCTAATTCATTGCATAATTTTGTTAATATTTTCTTTTCTCATTAACAAAATGTTCTTTTCCTTGTCAGCCATATGAGGCCAGTTGATATGAATCCGGGTGATGACTGGATTAATGTAAGAAAATATTACAGTTATTAAAATGTCATTATGTTGTTCGTATTGTTTCTCTTTTTCTGAGTATGGTTTCTGCTGCAGATGGCAATGGCTGGAGTATCTCCACAGATACGTATCCTATGTCAATTTTTAATCTTCTATATGTGATATGTGGCATTAACTTTTTATTATTTATTAATATTATTGATTAGATAAGTTGTATGCATAATAAACTGTCATTAATGTTAAAATGAGTCCTAGAGCTTGTTTCTTATTAAAAAAATAGCTTCTGTACGTCAGAGATGAACCGATTTCTTTTCCCCAAAACAGCCATATATAGTAGTTGTGTAGAATTTGGTTTCTTTTGTATTCTTTTGACATGATAAATGTCCAGTCATGAAGAGTGCATATCGAAGTGTCATGTTCTACCTTGGACAAAAGGAACTGGAAATGCAATGCAAAATGAACAAGATAGTTGGCCAATGCCGGCAGAAATGTGAGGTTATGCAAGAAAAATTTACTGAGAAACTGGAACAGGTGCACACTGCATACCAGAAAATGGCCAAAAGATGCCAAATCATGGAACAAGAAATTGAAAGCTTGTCAAAGGATAAGCAAGAACTACAAGAAAAATATGCTGAGAAATCCAGGTCAATCTCTTGCTTCTGCACTTTTCTTGTAGTTTTGGAAAAGATGAGACAATCTTTTCCATTGCTTCTGGAAATTTTAGGTGGGTATGGTTTCACTGTCTGTCTTTCAAACCAGGCAAAAGAGAAAAACTTGATGAGATGTATGATCGTTTGAGAAGTGAATATGAGTTGGTGAAGCGTTCAGCAATTCAACCTGTCAGCAATTTTTTCCCCAGAACTGAGCCAGATTTATTCTCAAGTATGCCAAACATGATGGATGGGAGAGATCCTCTTAGACAAGGTAATTGGAGAAGTGGACAATCTTAAGCATATTTACAAGCTCACGTGACATATCACCCACCTATTGTTGTGAATAAGCTCAATCTTCCTGTCATGTCTCTCAGATATAAAATCAATGAACCAGTAGGCAAATCATTTTTTTCTAAAACAAACTTAAATAGATTTGGTTTTTCCTGGAATAAATAAGAGAGCTATGGAAATCTTTTCTTAAGCTCTCCAAAATGCGAGTTGATTTATCTGGCGCAGATCGGTCCGTTTACACTCCTAATACTCCAGGGCAAAGAGAGGAGATATGGCCTGCAGCAGCCAGACAGAAGTCCAACTCGGGCCCATTTGATCTCTCGACTGGATCTCCACCAAAAGCACAGCCAGTTCCAGCTGATGGTGGCAGCAGAAGGCCTACTCACCCTCTCTTTGGCAGTGGTGGTGTCAGCAATCCATCTGTGACATTGCGTAATCTCATAATTTCTCCCATGAAGCGACCTCAGCTGTCGCGTGGTCATCCCAACATGTTCACGTAATGCTCTTCCTCCTTTTCATCTCCTAAGCTGTTAGGATAACGGTTCAGAGAACAGTGTGCCCACAGAACAGGTTGAGTTGTAATTCACTTTGTGTTTGGGACCAATCAGAAGGCAAAATGAAAATGCCATTCACTGGGCATATTGTCTTCTGCTTAATGTCTATGTTTTCATAACAGATATAAGTTCTAATCTTGCAAAAAGCTCAAACTTTTCTGATTTATCTTACTTTTGTTTCAGGTTATAGGGTGGAGGGAAGTTAGTCCGGGTTGGGAGCCATCTCTCTCCTCTGTCTCTGTTCATTTTCTCTGTGCCGATACTTAAATGTTCCAATGACTGCTGTTGGGATGTCTTGTATGAAAAAGCTTGTCTAACTGTTTTGAGAGGATGAATGGTTTAGTTGGAATGCAAGAATCTTAACAAACTAAATAGTTAGGAATATCTTTGTTTTTCTTGTAATATTTTGAGAGATGGAAAAGTACCATGGCAGTAGTCAAGTTGTTTGTCCATGATCACAGGAGCCTGTCAAAAAATTGGGCAGCTAGAATTGCAGTATAAACTAGAATCTATATCAACCTGTTGAGTGTACATATGCATATGAATGCTATGATACTTGCATATGTATAATGCATGTGATGTGAGTATAAACTTTTGATTTTTCACGAAAGATAAATGTTAATTTCTCCAGTAGTGTCCATTTTGACATTCTTACTTGGAGCTGGACTATACTGGTTAGGATATGATCTCTGTCAAATTCAGGTGATGAAAGCTGCATCTCATTTTAAATTTCTTTTGTTTGACTGCAGTGTGTTATGCAATCCTGTGTTGTGACTCCTCTTAATGATCATAGATATGAAATGTTTCTTCTAGAAACTGACATTGCTGCAGGCCATATATAGTAGTTGTGTAGAATTTGGTTTCTTTTGTATTCTTTTGACATGATAAATGTCCAGTCATGAAGAGTGCATATCGAAGTGTCATGTTCTACCTTGGACAAAAGGAACTGGAAATGCAATGCAAAATGAACAAGATAGTTGGCCAATGCCGGCAGAAATGTGAGGTTATGCAAGAAAAATTTACTGAGAAACTGGAACAGGTGCACACTGCATACCAGAAAATGGCCAAAAGATGCCAAATCATGGAACAAGAAATTGAAAGCTTGTCAAAGGATAAGCAAGAACTACAAGAAAAATATGCTGAGAAATCCAGGTCAATCTCTTGCTTCTGCACTTTTCTTGTAGTTTTGGAAAAGATGAGACAATCTTTTCCATTGCTTCTGGAAATTTTAGGTGGGTATGGTTTCACTGTCTGTCTTTCAAACCAGGCAAAAGAGAAAACTTGATGAGATGTATGATCGTTTGAGAAGTGAATATGAGTTGGTGAAGCGTTCAGCAATTCAACCTGTCAGCAATTTTTTCCCCAGAACTGAGCCAGATTTATTCTCAAGTATGCCAAACATGATGGATGGGAGAGATCCTCTTAGACAAGGTAATTGGAGAAGTGGACAATCTTAAGCATATTTACAAGCTCACGTGACATATCACCCACCTATTGTTGTGAATAAGCTCAATCTTCCTGTCATGTCTCTCAGATATAAAATCAATGAACCAGTAGGCAAATCATTTTTTTCTAAAACAAACTTAAATAGATTTGGTTTTTTCCTGGAATAAATAAGAGAGCTATGGAAATCTTTTCTTAAGCTCTCCCAAAATGCGAGTTGATTTATCTGGCGCAGATCGGTCCGTTTACACTCCTAATACTCCAGGGCAAAGAGAGGAGATATGGCCTGCAGCAGCCAGACAGAAGTCCAACTCGGGCCCATTTGATCTCTCGACTGGATCTCCACCAAAAGCACAGCCAGTTCCAGCTGATGGTGGCAGCAGAAGGCCTACTCACCCTCTCTTTGGCAGTGGTGGTGTCAGCAATCCATCTGTGACATTGCGTAATCTCATAATTTCTCCCATGAAGCGACCTCAGCTGTCGCGTGGTCATCCAACATGTTCACGTAATGCTCTTCCTCCTTTTCATCTCCTAAGCTGTTAGGATAACGGTTCAGAGAACAGTGTGCCCACAGAACAGGTTGAGTTGTAATTCACTTTGTGTTTGGGACCAATCAGAAGGCAAAATGAAAATGCCATTCACTGGGCATATTGTCTTCTGCTTAATGTCTATGTTTTCATAACAGATATAAGTTCTAATCTTGCAAAAAGCTCAAACTTTCTGATTTATCTTACTTTTGTTTCAGGTTATAGGGTGGAGGGAAGTTAGTCCGGGTTGGGAGCCATCTCTCTCCTCTGTCTCTGTTCATTTTCTCTGTGCCGATACTTAAAATGTTCCAATGACTGCTGTTGGGATGTCTTGTATGAAAAAGCTTGTCTAACTGTTTTGAGAGGATGAATGGTTTAGTTGGAATGCAAGAATCTTAACAAACTAAATAGTTAGGAATATCTTTGTTTTTCTTGTAATATTTTGAGAGATGGAAAAGTACCATGGCAGTAGTCAAGTTGTTTGTCCATGATCACAGGAGCCTGTCAAAAAATTGGGCAGCTAGAATTGCAGTATAAACTAGAATCTATATCAACCTGTTGAGTGTACATATGCATATGAATGCTATGATACTTGCATATGTATAATGCATGTGATGTGAGTATAAACTTTTGATTTTTCACGAAAGATAAATGTTAATTTCTCCAGTAGTGTCCATTTTGACATTCTTACTTGGAGCTGGACTATACTGGTTAGGATATGATCTCTGTCAAATTCAGGTGATGAAAGCTGCATCTCATTTTAAATTTCTTTTGTTTGACTGCAGTGTGTTTATGCAATCCTGTGTTGTGACTCCTCTTAATGATCATAGATATGAAATGTTCTTCTAGAAACTGACATTGCTATGGCAATACTTGACATGATAAGCAGGAAGACAGTTAAAAATCCTGTTGCTTTGAAGGAGTGTTATTATAGAAGCAGAAATTGAGGCATCGTGTATGCTAAGACACGTGCGAGAAGTCACACGTGCATTAGTTTTTATACCAATTGAATTGAGCTAAAGTCAAATTCGAGTCTTCTTCCCTGTGCATTATTTACCCCAGTTATTGTTGAAACATTGATGAAAAGTTTGATCCTGGGCGTGTTAACTGTGGATTATGATTGGATTCGGCCTAAAGTCTGTTCAGACAGTGAATTAGACCAGAGGCACATGAAAAATGTTAAAAGCACCACTTTGCTATACTATGAATGCTTACCTTGTACATTGTTATATTCATCTACAATACATGATCGATCAACTGCTAGAAATGGAAGGGGTCTTCTTGCAATCTCCACAAGTAACATTTCCATGGTCTCATAGGTCATCTAAGTTAAAAAGAGATTCTCGCAAAAGATAGAGATTAGCTTGATCTCCGAACACCGATGAAATTGGTTTCACTTTCGAATATTGCTCACTATATCAAGCATAAACAACAAGGCGACTTCTAATTTGTCTGATGCTACATCAAAACTCTGAAGTTCCAATGAGGATTGATAATTATATTTATCCTCTAATAAGTCGACTGTTTTTAACCTCTTCTAGTTGCTTCTTCAACCTTTCTTGAGTTTGTCCCTTTCTCAAATTATGAAACTTTAGTCTGTGTGAGTTTTACTTTTTATATATGAAATTTAGTGTATGAAGACACTAGATGATCCATGATGCTAGCTAGTGGATCATCAAACAGAAGTTTGGATTTTGGCAAAATATAGGAGTTTCACATGCCCTTTCAGGGTTATGTACCGGAGGGAATGGGTTATGGAATAGATATACTATATTGAACAGATAGGCATGAGCAAGCATGAGAGCATATAATAATTAAATGGGCATTTAGGTATGAGTAGGCGTGTTTGGTTGCAAGGAAGTGGGCGGAAGTAAGGAAAGGGGGAAGTATAATTGCTCACTTCCCTATCTATCCAAACACAAGAAAAGGAAAATAAGAAAACCCCATTTCTTTCTCTCTTTTCTCTTTTACACAACTATTTCCTCACTTCTAAAGTGCTACAGTTAATTTTGTGGTCATGTAAATCTCATTTGTAATAAGTTGTAGTACAAAACAGTTAATTTTTTGATCATGTAAATCTCACTTGCATTTTAATTACAGTCCATTTTTTATTTTCTTAATTAATTTTTACTTTAATATTATTTTGCGGTCAACTTTGTGGTCAACTTTCCACTTTCACTTTCACATTACCATTCAAACACCGGAAAAGACATAACATTTTCCAAACCACACTTCCCAACAACATTCAAACACCGGAAAACTTATTAACCAATTCCCAAGTTCCAAAGGGAACTATTACCACTTCCTCACTTCTTCACTTTCTCACTTTTACCTTTAACCAAACATGCCCAATGTGGAAGTAGAAATGAAAAAGTTGATCACAAAGTTGACCGCAAAATAATATTAAATTAAATACTATTCTGAACTGACTTTTTTGAACTATAATTGGATTACAAGTGGGATTTACGTGACATCAAAATTTAATGCATTACTACAACTTATTATAAGTTAGATTTACATGATTAAAAAATTAACTGTAGCATGTTAGAAGTGGGAAAATAATAGTGTAAAAGGAGGTATAAAAGGGAAAAGGAAGAAGGAAAAAGAGTTTTCTCATTTCCCATTTTCGATTTAAAACAATCAAGAAATTTCTCACTTTCCATTTTCCTCCCACTTTCGTGAATCCAAACTCGCCCTAACTTGAAATGGTTATTCAGGATGTCGCTTAAGTAGTGCAAGTAACTATTATAAGTTGCTTGATACTGGTTGGAGCTGGTTGTTTGCACCAAGATTCTGAGGTCTCTTTTGCAAAATCTGAAATATATCAGGGGTCTGCACACACTTTGGTAAGCACTTGAGGTATTAGTTTGTTGCATAACTAAATGCTAGATGCTAGAATTCTCATTCCTCTCCTCCCTTTTTTATACATCTACAAACTATTTTATCACTGAATACAAATGCCAAACTAGTACTATGTGACAGGTGCCACGTGTCTGTTTGGTTGTCGTAATTGGTCATAATTCGTAAGTCGTAATTGATAAATTCTTTTACAATTGTAAATGAGTTACATGCATGTAAGTTTTACATTACTTGGTGGTAATATAAAGTTGTAAGTGAGAAAGTGCATTGTATTTTATGGTGTTTGGTTGTCGTAATGTGTAAGCCGTAAGAGAAAAATTGACCACAAATTAACTATTTGGTGATTTAAAAATTTTTTAATATTGCAAATAAATACTAAAAATGATAAATATTAAAAGAAATTTTATTAACATAAAGAAATAATACAAATTCACATGACCACAAAATTAACTGTAGGTGGGCTGTAACTGAGTGGCAATTGGGTTACAAGTGAGTGGTAGTTGAGTTGCGTAAGTCTTTTATGAATTACGGTTCAAACAAACGTCGTAGTTGTAATTGGGTTGCAAGTGATTTATGAATTACAGCCTTTTACGGCTTTTTACGTCCAAACAAATAGCCACATGTAGGAGTTTGCCAATTTCCTTGAATCGCTTCCAATTCTGATGATCTCAAACCCAACAGGAACGTATTTTGCCACCCCATCAGAATCATGAAGGCACCCATTAGATTAAGGCACCCATCAATTTGATAAAAGCACCCTCTAAAATTATAAAAACCCTAAATTACACTTCTTCCTCCTCTTTCCCTCTCATTCTACTCCCCCTCTCCCCGACGTCCCCCCGGCGGCGGCCCCCTCCTCCCCCTCCTCCGCGCGCCCACCCCCTCCTGCCTTCCCTCCCCTCCCCCCCCCACACACACCTCCCTTTCGGCTTCCCCCCAACCTCCCCTCTCCCCCGCCCTTTCCCTTCTCTCCCCCCTCGATTTGCAGTTCGGTCAATGCCCGATGAAACAACAAATCAGGAGGGAGGGGAGGGAGGTTGTGTAATCACCTAGAGGGGGGGTGAATAGGTGATGGCTATCTAATGGTCAAATAATGCGGAATTAAAAACTTATTAAACTAAACACCAAGTATAACACAAGAGTGTAGCCGGATTCCCCGTGAAGGGCTCTGGACTAACTCCTCAAAATTCCTCTAAATAAGAGTTGAGGTGCCGCGTTGGCTCTCTTGGTTGAATACTAGTGTTAGCAAACACACCCCAAGCATATAACAATATGGGCACAAATATATATCAAGCATATAAAGATGAAAGCAATAAAATCATGCAAGATATAAACAAGTAAGAGATAGAGAAAGAGCAATCGCAAACACGGGAGATTTGTTTCGAGGTTCGAGCACACTTGCTCTACGTCCTCGCCTTCAACACTATGAAGGATTTCCACTAAAATCGATCCCACCGGATCATTTGGTGCCGCAACACCTACAAGCTCTTTAGACTCTCTAGTCCCTCTCTTGTTCCCGCAAGAACACACCGCAAGCCCACTAGCTCGCCGAGGCCGCACCTCAAACACCGAGTTCACACACGAACTCGAAACAACGCGAACACACACGTCCGCCTCCTCAAAGTACAAAGATAGAACTTTGGTGATCACAACACTTTGATCACCTAAAATTCTCTCACAACAAATATCCCTATAGGTAGATATAGCAATAGATAGCTCAAGTGTTGTGTGAGAAAACTAGGATTGAAATGGTGGAGGAAAACTCAAGAAAATCACTTTTCAAAACACTCTTGAAAATCTCTCCTTTTGATATGGCAATTTGGCTCTTAAACAAGTGGAGATAAACACCTAACAGAGTTGAAAAAACTGGTTCAAAACTCACTTTAAAATCTTAGAGAAAACAGCCCCAAAAGCCCTCTTTAAATAGGGCTAGAAAAAACTAGCCGTTGGGAAATTTTTAAGCCCTGGCGGCTGGCGGTCGACCGGCCCGGTCGACCGCCAACGGTCAGAATTCTGACCGTTGGAGCCTCGGTCGACCGGTCCGGTCGACCGCTGCCTGGAACAGAGTTCTCTGTCGGTCGACTGGCCCGGTCGACCGGGGCTTTCCAGAGAGCAGAAGCTCTCTGCGGTCGACCGGGTCGGTCGACCGGCCCTCCAGCAGACATGGCGTGCACATTCTGTGCACGTCGGTCAGCCGTCAAGCTCGCCGACTGGTCCGGTCGACCGACAGAAGCCAGACAGGGTCAGTTAAGGGATTTTTGGGAAAAGAAAACTTGGTATTTTGACACACATAAAATCCCATAAAATCACGAAAAATCTACAAAAATAGTTTCAATATTATACTTTGATAATCAAACATGTTTGAGCAAAATCAAGACATGTTACATACAATTGAACTATTTTTGTAACTTAGAATTTTTGGCTAAAAACGAAAACCGTATTTTTCCAAATTGGTTTTTCCAAAACTTCTCCAAATACAAAAACAAGATATTTTAAACACTTTTAAAGCATAGAGTGTATGGATAATCCACTACACATACATGGTGAAATATCTATGTTTTTGACAATTTGCACTAAAATGGTTTTGGTTAAAGACATGTAAACTTTGAATACCAAAAACCAAAACGGTATTTTTCCAAAATGAAAACTCTTTTGTATTTTTTCAAAATAAAATTCTTTTATGAAAAACTTATCTAAATCAAGTGTGTGTGTGTATGATATACTTGAGCAATCCACCAACTGTTCTATCCTTTACATTTTAATCTAAAATAAAATCTTATAAAAACAAACCTAGACTCAAGTCTTGATCTTGAAGTCTTCACTTGAAGTCTTCTCATCTTCTTGACTTGGTCCAAACTTGATCCAACGAGCTAGACTCCTCTTGAGTACTTGATGTGGTCTTGATGCACAAGCTCATGAATCAAACCGTGCTAGCTCCAAAACTTGACTGTAAATCTTTTGTTGAAGCTAAACACCTACTAAGATTTTGATCACAAATCTGAGACTAAATAAACACAAGATTATTAGTACAATAACTACATGAGTTGATCATCATCAAAACTAGAGTGATGGGCCTTTGGGCCAACAATCTCCCCCTTTTTGATGATGACAAAACTCATGGAGTTATATATGCATGGATTAAAGTAAAGCTTCAAAGAAGCTCCCCCTTAACTCATGCATAACAATAAACAAATAAATATGCAATGAAAGCTCATAAACATGTATGCTAATACAAGGAGATGAAACATGCTAATCAAACATAAAACTCATCAAATTCTTTTCTCCTTTTTGCAAAACAAACAGTATATGCATAAACATAAATCCTTCTCCCCCTTTATGAATAAAGTAAGGAAAACATGCATATATACTAAAATACTTCTCCCCCTTTTTGTCAATTATCAACAAAGGGGTTAAAGTAAAAACAAAAACAATGTTCTCCCCTTTTTGTCAAAAATCAAAAATCAACAAAAAGGTGAAATCAAATCAACCAATAAAGAGATATATGCGATATACATTCATGAAGAGGAAGACGCTAAGTTAACTTCCCTGCATACATGCATTACATAAAGAAGGGATGACAAGCCCTAACTCACATAATGCATAATATGCAATCCATAAGAAGAGATGTGAAGCTCCCCCTACACACGTGTACCGCATAAAGAAGAGTTGTCAAGCTCCTCAATATAAGATACACTCAACATGAATCTATATGTAGAAGAGATGTTAAGCTCCCTTGCATATAGGCAATACAAATCAAAACATTTTTAATTTTCAAAATTTCATATTAAAACAAAATTTGAATTTTTCTCAATAAAACAAATTTTGAGATATCACTTGTAATCAAATTTTAAGATATCATATAAACAAAAATTTTAAAGGTACCACTTGTAAATCAATCAAATTTTAAGATACCAATTGTAAATAACCATTATAAATTTTGAAATTTAATCAAAATAGAATCATATTGATACCAATTTTTAAGATAATGCATAAGCTTATTAAAATATCAATTGAGAAATCAATTGAAAATAAAGATTTGAATCAAGCTTAGTATAAACATACTTTGTGGTTTAAATATGTAAATCGATTTTAAATCAAGCACAAATAAATCATATATATGTATGAAAAAGAAAATACCAATAGAAATTGATATTATTTGAAATGAAGCATACATATATAGAAAACAAAATATGAATATATACAAAAAAATATCAATTGAGATCAAGTATATAACTCATAACCTACCACCCTTTTATGCACAAGGTAAAAGATTTTCAATAAGGTTTGCAAGGCATAAGCGCCCATCCGTCCACCCATAAGGGAATAGGTAAGGTTTTCAAAAACTAGGGTTTGAAAATATATTATTTTGAAAAAACACTACCAAATTGAAGAATAAATAACTAGTTAAGTAATTTTTGAAAAACTAGTTAAAGATCCTTCAAAACATGAAACCAAATCATATGTATATCATGAAACATACCAAATACACAAAATTCGACACTCAAGGTCCATAAAGCTCAAAATGATCATGAAACATAGTCATGAATAAACAAATAAAGTGTGAGTGTACAAAAGTCATGTAATTAGCATTTTCCATGAAGACAATCAATGAAGCTCAAAACAAACATGAATCTTATTTTTATCAAGCAAATCATGAAATTTATTTTCATAAAAAATAAACTTCTAGGTATATGTATGATTTATCCAATCCTAACAATATGCATACATATCCCAAACATAAAAAGAGTCCATAATGTAAATTACATGAATGCAAATGACTCATGGGGTATACATGTATATTTATTAGATTTGAATACAAAATATATATACATGAAGTAAAATATGAAATTGGCAAAACAAGTGTAAATGAGAGAATCATCAAAACTAGGCTATACATGTGCATATAGTGAGTATAAATGAACAATGAAGTGCAAACATATATGAATCAATTTGTTGCTCACTACTTGTACACGTATATACACAAGTTTTGATAAAGACTACATCTAACCATGTATTTACCACATGAAGCACAAAATAAATAAAACATGAACATGCTAAAGAAATCATCAATGAAAAGTATGTAAACTAAAGTAGGAGTTTAGAGATACTTACCAAACCAAAGAACTATGCTCTAAGTCTCCAAAACATGGTGGTCATCCCACCAAACCTCCTTGATAGCGGTGCATCAAATGTGTGTCCATCAAGTCCATGTGCAACCACCACCAAGGCACCAACTCTCTCATGTTTTGTGAGAGCCCGCACCTACATCAAAAACACAAGGTGGAGATTTTGGTACCCATTTTCTTTTGGGTCCTTGAGGGTTAGCATTGTAAGGAACCGAAACCTTTTTCTTATTAGCAAAATTTAAAGCATTTATCTTATCATAACAAAATTTTGCTAAATGGCCTTTGCGGCCACAATGTGTACATTTGTACACTCTAGGATGCATATGAGTGTGGGTGTGGTCATGGCGTGCAAAGTGTGCATATGCATGATGTGGGTGTTGTACATGAACATGGGGAGCTTGTTTCTTTGAAAACAAGGACTCCAATTTTTTATGGTTAAATGCACATTTGCTCAAGGTTGAGCTCAAACAATCAATTTTATTTTCAAATTTTTAATCTCATTTTGATTAATAGTGGCATGTAAAGCATGGTGAGAATGAGAATCATTTTTCTTATTTCTTTTAGAAACATTAACTTTTTCTTTTTCAACAATTTTTCTTTTCAAAGAGTTGTTTTCTTGTAAAGCAACTTCTTTTTGTTTTTCCATCAAAACAATTTTATTTTTCAAAATAGTGTTTCCTTCACAAAGATCATTTAATTTAGAAAGCAAGGAAACATTCTAATTTTCAAATTTTCATTTTCTTTTTCAAAGCATGCAATTTTATTTTTAAAAGACTCATTTTCTTTTAAAGCATTTTCAAATCTTATTGAAAAGAATCCTTTTCTTTTGATATGCAATCAATTTTATTTTCATTTTCTTATTATCTTTTCTAAGCATGTCATATTTTTCAAGAAGTTGTTGACAAAAAGATGTAAGCTCATCATAGGACATATCAACATCTTCATCTACCTCGGATTCGGTAGTTACCTCAAGGGGGTTATCCCCTTGGACCATGTAGCATACGTTGGAAGCGTCACTTCCAACATCCGAGTCGCTCCCTGCATAATATTGTTCTTGTTCGCCAAGGGAGATCAAAGAGTTCCATACTACAAAAGCCGAATCAAGATTAGCAACCCTAGATAAATAAATATCATTTAGGGTAGATTTTAAAGCATGTAGGGCTTTTGAGTTAGCCTCAATATACTTGCTATTATTAACATATGAATCTTTAGTGGTAGCAAGATAAACATGAATGCCTAGGCCTTTGAGGTATAAAGACATCTTAACCTTCCAAGTTTGGATGTTAAGAATGTCAAAAGTGGGAGGTGACATGAAATCCATGGTGTCTGTACAAATATTGTGATTAGTTATATAATGAGGATCTTTAACTCTAGGTTGTAAGACCCAAATCAAGAGCACTTGGCTCTGATACCACTTGTAATCACCTAGAGGGGGGTGAATAGGTGATGGCTAATCTAATGGTCAAATAATGCGGAATTAAAAACTTATTAAACTAAACACCAAGTATAACACAAGAGTGTAGCCGGATTCCCCGTGAAAGGCTCTGGACTAACTCCTCAAGATTCCTCTAAATAAGAGTTGAGGTGCCGCGTTGGCTCTCTTGGTTGAATATTAGTGTTAGCAAACACACCCCAAGCATATAACAATATGGGCACAAATATATATCAAGCATATAAAGATGAAAGCAATAAAAGCATGCAAGATATAAACAAGTAAGAGATAGAGAAAGAGCAATCGCAAACACGGGAGATTTGTTTCGAGGTTCGAGCACACTTGCTCTACGTCCCCGCCTTCAACACTATGAAGGATTTCCACTAAAATCGATCCCACCGGATCACTTGGTGCCGCAACACCTACAAGCTCTTTGGACTCTCTAGTCCCTCTCTTATTCCCGTAAGAACACACCGCAAGCCCACTAGCTCACCGAGGCCGCACCTCAAACACCGAGTTCACACACGAACTCGAAACAACGCGAACACACACGTCCGCCTCCTCAAAGTACAAAGATGGAACTTTGGTGATCACAACACTTTGATCACCTAAAATTCTCTCACAACAAATATCCCTATAGGTAGATATAGCAATGGATAGCTCAAGTGTTTGTGTGAGAAAACTAGGATTGAAATGGTGGAGGAAAACTCAAGAAAATCACTTTTCAAAACACTCTTGAAAATCTCTCCTTTTGATATGGCAATTTGGCTCTTAAACAAGTGGAGATAAACACCTAATAGAGTTGGAAAAACTGGTTCAAAACCCACTTTAAAATCTTAGAGAAAACAGCCCCAAAAGCCCTCTTTAAATAGGGCTAGAAAAAACTAGCCGTTGGGCAATTTTTCAGCCCTGGCGGCTGGCGGTCGATCGGCCCGGTCGACCGCCAACGGTCAGAATTCTGACCGTTGGAGCCTCGGTCGACCGGTCCGGTCGACCGCTGCCTGGAATAGAGAACAGAGTTCTCTGTCGGTCGACTGGCCAGGTCGACCGGGGCTTTCCAGAGAGCAGAAGCTCTCTGCGGTCGACCGGGTCGGTCGACCGGCCCTCCAGCAGACATGGCGTGCACATTCTGTGCACGTCGGTCGACCGTCCCGGTCGACCGACTTCAAGCTCGGTCGACCGGTCCGGTCGACCGACAGAAGCCAGAGAGGGTCAGTTAAGGGATTTTTGGGAAAAAAACTTGGTATTTTGACACACATAAAATCCCATAAAATCACGAAAAATCTACAAAAATAGTTTCAATATTATACTTTGATAATCAAACATTTTGAGCAAAATCAAGACATGTTACAAACAATTTGAACTATTTTTGTAACTTAGAATTTTTGGCTAAAAACGAAAACCGTATTTTTCCAAATTGGTTTTTCCAAAACTTCTCCAAATACAAAAACAAGATATTTTAAACACTTTTAAAGCATAGAGTGTATGAATATGATCCACTACACATACATGGTGAAATATCTATGTTTTTGACAATTTGCACTAAAATGGTTTTGGTTAAAGACATGTAAACTTTGAATACCAAAAATTAAAACGGTATTTTTCCAAATGAAAACTCTTTTGTATTTTTTCAAAATAAAATTCTTTTATGAAAAACTTATCTAAATCAAGTGTGTGTGTGTGTATGATATACTTGAGCAATCCACCAACTGTTCTATCCTTTACATTTTAATCTAAAATAAAATCTTATAAAACAAACCTAGACTCAAGTCTTGATCTTGAAGTCTTCACTTGAAGTCTTCTCATCTTCTTGACTTGGTCCAAACTTGATCCAACGAGCTAGACTCCTCTTGAGTACTTGATGTGGTCTTGATGCATAAGCTCTTGAATCAAACCGTGCTAGCTCCAAAACTTGACTGTAAATCTTTTGTTGAAACTAAACACCTACTAAGATCTTGATCACAAATCTGAGACTAAATAAACACAAGATCATTAGTACAATAACTACATGAGTTGATCATCATCAAAACTAGAGTGATGGGCTTTTGGGCCAACAGGTTGGAGGCGGGCGGGGGAGGAGGTAGAGAGCGGGAGAGCGGGAAAGGAGGGGGAATGCTGGCGGAGCTCGCAACGGTCCTTCGGAAGGAAGAAGAAAGGAGGAGAAAGACATCTTAGACTTTGCCTGATTGCGTCAAGGAAAATAATGGCGCACTTGTAATTTTTTGGTGGCTGCCTTCGTCATTCTGTGGGGTGGCAATATCCATTCCCCAACCCAACCCGTTCCCGATTCGGGTCGGATCCGGTCTGCCCAGATTCAATGCGAACCCGACCCCGACCCCGCCACCCCCCCCCCCCCCCCCCCCCCAGAGCAGTGTCCTCCCCCTCCAATTAAGGTTCAGATCAGATGGTGGCTAAGAAAAAAAGAGGAAAGCAAAACCCCCATCTTTTTCTCCCCTCAACAAAACAGCAGCAATGGAAATGGAATTTGAGGGCAAGAAATCGAATCAACCGGAATGGACCCAGCTTCCACTGGGGCTACTGCATCTGATCTTCTCCGGCAAAGCTCCCCGCCATCTCCGACCGAGTCCGCTTCCGCGGCGTCTGCGAGTCATGGAGGTCCACCGCAAAATCCACTCGTCTCCGACTCCACCTCTCACTTTCCACTCCTTCTTCAGCCCCTTTACCGGCCGCCTCCACACCGTCGCCCTCCCTGAGGCCCGCCGCTAGCCACGTGTCTCAGTTGGCGATGTTGCCGGTGACCCTATGATGAAGTTGACCACCGGGCTGGAGATGCCGAATTTTTGCTACATGACGGGTGTTGGGTGAGGACTTGCTATAGGTAAATGCCCATTACCGTAGAGATCATTTTGAGATTTTTTAAGTTGGATTCAAAGGGTATTTGAGGTGGGAGAAGCTTCAGCAGATTGGCGATCGCAAAGTTTTCATGATACTGGAAATGATAGCACTGAGCTGTTGCCTCGAAGCCATGATCTGCCGTTGGGTCCAGATTCGGATAAATTTATTTGGTTCACTCCAAAGTTCTGTTAGCAAGATGTTGGAGGAACTTCAATTTCTTGGGTAATGAACAATCAACCAACCACTATTTCATGAATTTTCTTCCCTAATTTGGTCAATCTAGCTAGTTAAATTTGACCTTGGCAATGGAAGCTCATTTTAATCCATCTCATAGTAGCATGATATTGGGTAACATTCACAAGTGCAAGTCGATAAGTTGCCCTTTTCACTGGAATTTGTTGCAGGAGTAATAACTTGATAATTTGGTAGTTGTGCACCATTCCTTTGGCATTTTGCTTCTATTGATATTGAAATTTCACAGATACTCCATGTTTCCTGACATATCTAACTCATTTATTTGTCTCATTTATTTGTCAATAACTCTCTATGTAGCACAAACACTTCTATCTTGAAGCTGTATAGTGTTGTGTTAGACATGCGTCAGACATACATAATGCACATATTAGGCACAATACTTCTGTTTTGCGTTACTGTTGGAGTTTTCTGTCATATGCATGTATTGTGTTGCGTCCATATCTGTGCAACAAATAACTCTGTCTGTGTTTACTTCCTTTTCCATGAACTATTTATATTTCTAATTCTATCATTAGATGTGTATTTTTATAATAATTGTTTCAATCAAACAACCGGACTATTGTTGGAAATGCAATGATACCAAGTTTTGTTGGGAATTGCATTGGTAACAATTTTGTTATGGATCCCATGTTTTAAGGGGCCACTGTCAATAGGCATGGTCAAGGCTTAGTCATGAGATCCATAATCATATCCTTACCGGGGTGTACTCAAGAGTGATGTCCTCATCCTTTACAAAGGAATACTTTGCCCCCATGTTTTTGGTTCTCACAAAACATTGAGGTCCTTTTCATATGCAACAGCCGGCATGCTACCACAGTTCACAACCACAATTGTGAGAATAGAAGCTAGCATAACCGTTAGGGTTTTAGGAAATAAACGGTTTAACTCTAGATGGGGATTAACCTCTCTTTTATATAGATAATAAATAAATACAAGATTACAAGGATTCCCTTACTTGTGTTACAAACTAATATTCTCCCTCAAGCTGGAGCATAGATATCAATCATGCCCAACTTGTTAATAAATAAAAATCTCCTAAGCAAAGTGCTTTCTAAACAAAAAACAAACCAATACTGTTACTAATATGATGTCACACTGTTGAATCATTGATGCTGAGGCTGAAGTTGCCAATCAAATCAAGCTGAATCTGAGTCAAATCGAACACTTATGTGCAGACCGTTCATAAAGTTTAATATTCATCGCCGCCTTGGATGCGGTTAGAATTTTAGAATTTTAGATATTCTCAAACTCAATAGCCCAAACTCAGTAAAAGTGAATTTTAAGAGATCTTCAAACTCAGTAGAAAGAGACTTTGAAAGATTCTCATTCTTAGTAAAAGAAGCGGTTTTGAGAGATTCTCAAACTCAGTAAAAGAAGTAGTTTTAAGAGATTCTCAAACTCAATAGTAAAATTGCTAAATCCAAGTAGTTTCATATGAAACAAATACCATTGATGTGTCTAGAACGCTAAAAAATGTAGGAATCAATTTTTAAATCATCGAAATCGGATTTTGATACTCTAAGATATGATTAAAATAATTTCAGTCAGCAAATTAAGAGAATTCGAGACTGACAGAATTGTTGATGCGAATAGAACCACGGTGGTACTATTCACATGCAGTAACATCTTTTTAAGATCTGAGTTCATATCACATTAGATCTGAAAAAGAAGAAAGAAAAAAATAAGAAGAGATGAAGGTTTGACGACGAGAAGTAGGAGATTGTGTAGATAGGTGGCGGCTAGGGTTGGGGTTTACGCAAAGAAGAAAAGGATATGGTTTTCATTGATGGATGATGATGGAGGCACGTCGGAAGCATGGTGGGCCCATAACCCACAGGTCCAATGATTGAAACCTGGCTCGATACCATGTTAGGGTTTTAGGAAAGAAACAATTTAACCCTAGATGGCGATTAACCTCTCCTTTATATAGATAATAAATAAATACAAGATTACAAGAATACTCTTTCTTGTGTTATACACTACTAATAGTTCAAAAGAAGTTGTCCCAGAATCACCACATTCTCGTTCAATATTTCTTTTCGCAATAAGTCTGACTTTATACCTTCCTTTAATGCTAACTTCTGCTTTTCTTTGAGAATCTACTTGTTCTTAATGCCTTATGTCTTACCGATAGCTCTATCAATTTAGTTTGTTCCCAACTTTTCTTCCATAGTATTCCTTCATTGATGAAGATAATTTAATATTCTTAGTCACTAGCTCAGCATGTGAAATTATGAATGGTCCCCTTTTGAGCTTGAAGCAAAAGTGGAAAATAAGTGTGGTGGAGCTCTTTCTTGATTGATAATCTTGGACATCGCCTTCTTGAATATCACATATTTGCGGTTGAACACATAGTCGAAAATGCTCCATTCAAGCTTTTGATCTATCTATAATTTACAAGGGGTTAAGGGCATGGTTCAAAGTGGCGGTCTCGGCCGCCGACTTGGCATTCACCGTTCCACATCGGTCGTGGCATCGCGGAACGGACTCGGGCGAGACACGCGAAACGCTACATAGAAGGTTCAAAAAATTCTCAAAAAATCACAATTCTTAAAAAATGTAGACATCAAAATTGACATATATCATGTCCAAAATATATCATTTAGCACACTAAAAATGAAGATAATGCATTGATACATGCGTTACGATATTAAAATATCAAATAAATGTATAATTTAGTAAATTATATGAAATTAATTAAATTTAAATTAACTACTCTTTTCACAAAAGTAAAAATTAGCTCTACCTTTCTAGTAGAAATTTAAATTATATGAAATTTTAGCTTGACTCGGCCCTGACACGGGGCTAACTCGGCCCTGACACGGGGCCTACTCGGCCGAGTCAGCCTCGACTGGGGTGACTCGGGCGAGTCAGCCCCGAGTCAAGCAAAACAATGCAATAGGTTGACCCGTGGACCGGTCTCGGAACGGCCGAGTTTTTGAACCATGGTTAAGGGAACTTCGGAGGCACTCAATCGACAATATAAACTACTGTTATCAATGTGTCTCCTTAATGAAGATTGAAAAGTTTGCTTGCTCTATATTGATCTTATTGTGTCTAATAATTCTTGTTTTCAGTGTAAATCCATAAATAAAATACCACTCTGTGCCTTGACATTATTTGGTCCACCCATCAGAATAGCTGCTTCAATGGTTAGGTGTTCTGGTGCCTTTTCCAAATGGTTTCCTTTTTCCCTTTCTAAGTTTCTTGTTTGTGTAGAATGACCTAGGTGAGCAAACCTTATAGTCCCAGTTACATCCGTCTTTATCATTCTGTCTCCCCTAATGTGACCCAACTTATACTTGCCACATCACTCAATCACAATCATCAATAGATAAAGTAATGGAAAAACTATCCATATGTAATCATTTACAAAATAGTAAAAACCACAATTAATTGTTCCTATCACAGAGTTTCTCTTAATAGAAATCCAAATAATTTCTAAAACAATTTTCTCTTGCCCAACAAATTCAATATTCAATTTGTATACCCTTTTACTTATTACTTAGGTTGAGGTGAAACCCTTTAGAACTTACCGCTTTCAACAACAACAAAACAAACATATTTGTCTCATTTACCTTTCACCGATAGAGACTTTTACACATTATGATGCTAAATATCGCATCAATTTCCCTTCTCACACAATCATGCATCAATCTTTCTATTTATATCAAGCCTTACATGCATTTTCTTTGCTTGAAATCTTTCCACTGCATAAAGCTTGCCATTGACTTAATCATTGCATGGGCAGCCATAATTTTGCTTCTTTAGCCTTCTTATTCATTGTATGTAACGCAGACAAGGAAGCCAAGATGCCGGCTAGATCTCGTTCTAGCGCCAACGAACCCTGAAAGAAACCTTCATGTAGGATAATAGTCGAATCCACGAGCAAACAACTCGAATCCATGAGCAAAAGATAACTCGAATTCACGAGCAATTTAAGAGGAAAAACTCAATTGAATTTATGAAAATATTGTGTACAAAACAAAGAATACAACGGCCTTTAAATAGGTTTTAAAAGTAGTAGTCTAATCTAACTAGAAAACTAAAACAAAAACAATTTATAATCCAATTGAACCCGAAAACGAAATCCTAACAGAACTTGAAAACAGTTAGCGACAGTTCAGTTGAATAGTGCTAGGGACTAGTCGACTAATAAGAAGTCCAGAAAATTTTTCAACTCTGTTGCACAAAACTAGTTGACTACTGAGATTGATTAGTCGACTAATGAAATCTAGTCGACTAATATTTAGGACCAGTTGACTAATATGCATCTGCTGCTTTGTATCAACTTCTCCATTGTCTCAATCTCCTACAACAGTCCCTCTCTCTTCAAAAGAACTCGCCCTAGAGTTATATTCTGGGTACAATTGCTTAGTAGGGTAGTATGCGTAGAGATCTGCCACATTGAATGTCTTGGACATCACCATATCATTCGGAAGATCCATAACATAAATATTATCACTAATCTTCTTCACGATCTTAAACAGACCATATTTCCTTGTCTTCAACTTGTTATAAGCACCAGCATGAATTCTCTCTTTCCATAAGTATACCATCACCATGTATCCTTCACAAAAGATTTTCTCACGCCTCTTGTTGCCAGCTGCCTCCTTATACTTTACATTGGATTTCTCCAACTTCAATCGAACCTCTTCTTGAACATCTATGACTTATTCGGTCATGACACTAGCTGCACTGCTAAACTTCTCTCCAATTGGTAGTTTAGCTAAATCTCAGAGATGTACCTTTTTATAGACAATTGCTAAGGGTAACATACCCGTTGAATTGTAGACCGTGCTATTGTAAGCAAATTCAGCTTGACGTAAAGCTTAATCCCATGCTCTTGGTTTGTCCGCACATATGCCTCGTAGCAAATTGCCTAAAGTACGGTTGACAACTTCTGTTTGTCCATCGGTTTAAGGGGGTGCCTGCTACTATACTTCAAGGATGTATCAAATCTCCTCCATAAAGTAGTCAAAAAATAGCCAAGAACTTGTTATCCAGATCGGAAACAATAGAACTCGGCACACCATGCAATCCACCTCTTGAAAGAACAACTTGGCCACATGCTGTGCGTCGGAAGTCTTACGACAAAAAATAAAGTGAGCCAACTTTGAGAATCTAACTACCACAACGAAAATTGAATCCACACCTTTTTGTGTGCGAGGAAATCCCAACACAAAATCTATGCTCAAATCCTCCCAAATATGTTTAAGAACAGGCAAGGGTGTGTTCAAACTTGTTTTTTGTGCTTGTCCCTTAGAAAACTTGGTAAATCAGACAACTCCTCACAACTGTAGCCACGTCCTTTCTCAATTGAGGCCAATAGTACCTGTAACACCCGAATTGGTAAACTCTGGGTAATAATATTTATCGTAAATTCTTATGATTTTTAAACTAATTGTTTTTGTATTAAATTATATTCGGTAATTCATTGTGGAAATCCGGAATGGATTTAAGTTTTTATAAATCATATCGGATTAATTGATATGAAAAATATATGGAAATACACGGATGCATATATTGCATGAAATACTCGTATAAATACCGGGTATAGGTATTTATCCCTAATCATGATTATTATTAATGATTTGGAGAGATGAAGAAAGAAAGAAAAATAAAAGAAAAAGAATAAAAATAAAATAAATAAGATTGATTGATGAGTTATAGAGGAGGTAAGGGGAGTAGGTGAGAGTAGGTGAGGGATTTTTTATAAGGGAGGAGGAAATGAGGATTTCCATTTCTCTCTCTCTCCCCTCATCTCTCTCTCTTTCTCTCTCACCCTAGGGCTCTGGGGTGTTGACCGGCGGCACGCCGGAGGCCGGCCAGGCGCCGGCGGCGCGGGGCAGGCGCGTTGGCCGGCGGCTGGCGACCGGGCGGCGTGGTGGGGGGAGCAACATGCCCCCACCCTTTCTCTCTTTCTCTCTCCCTCGTCTTCTCTCTCTCTCTTCCCGAGCTCCGGCGGCGGAGTAGCGCCGGAGCGGCACTGGAGGCCGCGCCGGCTGCGGCAGCGCCGGACCGGTCCGGCCAGGCCGGCGGCGGAGGCTGCAAGGCCGGCCCGCGCGCGCTCGAGCAGCAGCAGCGCATGCTGCTGCTGCTGTTATTGGGTTTGAAAACCCATTCGGGTTTAGGTTTATGCTGCTGCTGCTGTTATTGGGTTTGAAAACCCATTCGGGTTTAGGTTTAAAACCCAACCCGTTAAGAATCCAACCCGTTTCCATTTAAAAAGGTAAAATTTTATTTTAGCCCCTGTAAGATTAAATAATTACTTTGGGGCCCCTGAAAAATTACAAACAGCCCCTGAATATTTTCAGTTATTACGTATCTAACCTTTTATATTGGTTTTGGTTTCGAACGATATCTTGGCCATCCGAAGTCAGATTCGGACGATTCTTGAGCCGTTGTGATCGTGAAAACGAGAGCTACACATCTGGTATATCAGTATACGGTATTGGGTGTTCAAAATTTATCGGTATACCCGGTGAGTGAAAGTCCTAACTTAAATCTTATTTTCCCCCAATTTAGAAATAATTGTTATTGAGAAATTAGTGATAATATGGATTCATTGGAACTAAGAGATTACGTCATTGAAAGGATGATTACGACAGTTATTGTAAAAGTGAATTGGTGTTATGGAACCGAAATTCAAATAGAGTATCCGAATAATGAATCACGGATATGTTATGTATATGCGTGTGAGAACCTAATACGGGTATGATACCAAATTGAGAATTGTTATTTAAAATTCGTATAACATGACCATTAAGAGTCTGTAAGGGTATTAAAATGGTTGCACATAGACAAATACCACATGAGTTATACGTGTGTGTCTCTGAACATGATGTATATGTTGCGAGTCTTTATTAGAATTTAGAACCGAATGACTAAACACTGGGCTTTGATAGAAATTGTTAAGTGTAAATCTTCAGCTGATGCCATCTATCCGTCTGTGATAGTGACTTAACCTGAAAATTATTAAGTGGGTAAAGTATCCCTCTGATTTATTAAACACCGTGATTGCATGTGTATTGACTATTAAAATAATAATGATGATAGTTAAGTGAAGATTGATATTATACGCAAGTGATGTCCAATCCGTTATGAAAGTAATAGTTATGAATAAAAATAATCAGATGGTGGTTGGTTAACACGGTGTACCCAGTGAGTAGACTAAACAGTGTCAATGGAAAATCGATTACAGATCACGAATGTTTATTTATTAGTAAGAGATAATTAGAAATCAGTTAAGATAAAAGATCACTTGAGACCCATCAACAATGATCGGATAATTATAGAATTGGTTATGTTGATACTGGTATAAGCAGAATCCGAAGTTAACATTAGAATTGAACTAAGCAAATGAAATTGAAAATTATCTTCGAGTAACTCGATGTAACCGTGATATAGAAAACTCTGTCAATTGGGATATATGTAATTGATGCAGTATGATAGAAATAGTGTATTGATTAAATTATTGAAGATTTTGTTAATATTGATAACTCGGATGGGATCGGGACATTTTTGTTAATTAGCAACTGTGAACGTGAACCGATGATGATGGAACTGATCAAGTAATTGATAATGAACTAAATTAGAGCAACTGAATTCCTAACTCTACCGGACATGCTTGATAAGTAAATTGAATATCAAAAGCTTATTGTTAAGCTAAGTATACGAGATACTCAAATATTATGTAGTATGTTGAGTATTGATCTTGCGAATACTGTTTTCGTATTTGTTGTGTTTCATGATATATACGCTCATAACGTGATTTTGTGTAGCAACTAGCACATTTGAGGCAGCGAGGGTCAGCTGATGTCCTACATGTTTATATATCGATCAAGTTGTTAATCGGTAGGAACTAAAAGTAATTGGTTGGATACATAACTAAGATTCATCGAACCTGATGAGAAGTGGAAAAATAAAACTTTCGAACCAGAACTCGCAAGTAGATATCGTACTTTTAGCGATTTAATGATTATTAATGAAAACTACTGAATAAGATCAGGTCTGATGATTATCAGATAATGGGCGACCGATGATGTTGTATAAGTATCAAGCGAGTGATTAAACTGGTGAAAACCTGTTAGAGCCAGTATTGAGTAAATCTGACAACTTAATATTAAGTATATCGATTATGATGGATAATTCGATATCAACAAAACAAATACCGATAGTATTGAACTAGTATTTTGATATGCCTACTCGATACACCGGAGGCTTTCGGGTATCCTTGCAATTGATTTAGCAGAACATTGGAATCCTCTATTAGGCTTGGAAGTCACATCTTTATAATGACACCGATTATATCTAACCGGTAAGAGTTAGATAATTACCTTAATAATTGAAAGTTAGTAATACAGACGAAAGATTGAGCGACGTGTCAATGAGATTAGTAATCCAGTATGGGTAAGTGATATGTATATATGTACACATGTACATATGTGTGTGGTTTGATTCATATGCGAACACAGATGATGATTTGACTAGTAAATGACTGTGTGGTTTGAAACTAGAAGATAGAAGTAAGCAATAAAAAAACATGCTGTATAGAAGTTAGTAGCGTTAACACCAGTATTGGTGGAACCTGGGATAAATTTGGGTTGTACCAAATAAAGGTATTAAAACCAATCCTTACTTGAAATAAAGGATAATTATGATATCAAAAATGTAATAATTCATTAATATCAGAATTGTCGTGTAACTATCACTTGTATCAGAAGTAATGAGTAGATTCTGAATTAAATCAAGTTGTAACCAATAAGCAGTTTGCCTGGGGATAAAAGAGGCAAATGATGATGAATCCCGGATGTTAACCAAATGGTAAAATGTGATAAGTATTATGATTAGGAAAAACGAGTACTGGTACTACGAATCAGAACTTGACTGGTACGATATTGGGGATCATTAAGTTGAATGCAGTATGTGTGTGTTTGGTACCCCTTAAAAATGATAAGAATTCCTCAAAACTAACGAATTAAGGAATAAAGTGGGGAATTGCTAAGTTATAAATGGACGAGAAAATGAACAATGATGCTTGTGCATGGTTTATATGTTTATGTATACATTATGAACAATCATGTGGTATTATGTTATTGTATTTCTCATGAATGCTTACTTGGATGCATGATCGACACGTTATTGTTTATGCATAGTAGTCTAACACATGCCTGTTAAAAAGAAATAGTTTTATGAATGAACATCATACTTGACTTCATGCATATATTTGGCTACACATATATTGGAATGATATAACTTGTTGGTTATCTTGAAAAGGCTTGCATGTTGTTAGTTTAATAAGTGGTTACTTATACATGTTAATGTCTTTCTTAATATTGGCATCATGTAAAGTAGGAATCATGTGAATCCTTTATGTTGACATTGTCTTATGAATCCTTGCATGTGGTTATTACATGAAGGATATGATTATTTGCATGTTTGGAAGAAGGGACCGGGTTAAACCGAAAGTGGTCGAAGGGGAGAATAATACGTGGTATAACGTATCGGAGAAGGGACCGGGTTGAACCGGAGGTGATCGAAGGGGAGATTATATTTTATGTTGATGCTATCCGGTATATGGATATGATTGTTTATGATATCCAAATTATGGATGTTAATAGGTATGACGCCTAGTATATGCATATGATTGTTTATGATATCCGGTATATGGATGTGATTGTTTATGATATCTGAATTAAGGATGTTAATATGTATGGCACCTAGTGTATGCATATAGTTGTCTATGACATCGGATAAATAGATTGTTGTGACATCCAGTATATAGATGTGAGTATCTCCTATTTCTTCATGTATGAACACAGTTATAATTGGATATTATCATGAGTAGTGTGTGATGTCATATGTATATTGGGGCAGGTGCAATATTGAATTGTAACTAATCTAGTAAGTAAGATTAGGCTCTCTAAGAGTTGTGTTGTGACCATGACTATATATATGAAATACGAACATGTTACAAACTGGAAACCGGAGAGGTGATTATAAGAGACTAACGAGTAGGTCAAGTATTGCAAAATCATTGAGATTGTATGTTAATGAAATATTGGTCACGTGTACACAGAAGAATACATATAGGAAGTATCAGATAATAGAAAGAGTCTATGATTCATAAGCTGCAGTATCAACCACAAGTAGAAAGTATTGAAACTGATTTTTGATATCGCTCAACTGCATAATACTTGAAGTACAATGGTAGTATCATACAAACTCTATTTTGAATGACTTCACTCACTGAGCTGTTGAGCTCACCCCACCACAGATTGATATTTTCAGGTCATGGCAAGGCGAAGGTTCAACTTAGAGTTGCATGGATGTTCTCCTGAGATAACGTATGTACTTATTGTAGAATGTAAATCCTTTTGTAAACTCTGATGTTATTAGTCACTATGAGTTAGAATAGTATATCACGGAAGCACTCTTCTGTATATGTTTATTTGATGGACCTTGGGATGAACTATATGATGAAAATGAGATTTATAAGTAGGCTGATGTTAGCCGAAATCTAAATTATTGTATTGAGATGGAGTTTATATTTCAGAGGAGATGCTGCCGAAATTTCTTTAGTATATTCTGATTAACGAGCAATAAGGTTAATGATCATGAAATTTTGAGGTAATTAAACCTGGGACCGTTACAGTTGGTATCAGAGCTTAGGCTTAGAAACTTGGAATAGAACTCAGGTGTAGGTCTAAGGCAGTATTAGCCTTGAGATTGATTTAAATCGTTGGTTCAGGAATAGCATTGATTGTTATAATGAATGTCCGCGAGTGTGCAGTTTGTATGAATGAATGTGTGCCTTGATGTAAGAAGATCATAGGTGTAATGGGTTCTTATGCGTATTATTAATCTCAAAATGCATGATATTTAACTTTTTCTTATATTCGAATGAAAGTATACCCGCATATACTTTGATTCGGATGAGTTCTATTAGGGGTGCGGGCCCTTAGTATGAACTACCGGTGGTATGGGACACTGGGATAAGGAAATGACAAAAATATCAGGCAAGTTAAGATTTAATCAGAACGGAAGAACCATATTGAGTATATGTGATGGACGTATCATCGAGTATGGTACGTGTTGTTGGCCCAAGGTTACAATCACCTCTTTTATTGAGTTTTGATGATTACAAAACATATATAGTTATTTGTACTAATCATGTTTTATGTTTAAGTGTGTTTCAGGGTTCTAAAGATTCATGGAGTTTTCTTCCCTAAAGGAAGGTTGTTTTGACTCAAGTCGGTTCATTTCGGGTTCAAGAATCAAGCTTGCAAGATCATATGGAGAAGCCCACTTGAAGACTTTGTAGTCACCTAGAACCTTTGTAAGACTTAGTTTGTTAAAGTTTGAGGTTGTGGTAAATTGGCTCTAAAACACACACACACTTTTCAAAATACAAGTTAAAGTTTTGGTATTTGTTTTAAGTTCATGCTTTGGTCTCTATACATGATTCAAATCTTTACAAATTTTATATCTTGTTTATATCATGTATACCTATCTTTTCAGCATGATACTTAGCCATATTTCCCTACAAAATTATTTTGAAAATTTTCCCAAGTCCAGAAAAATCCTACTTCAAAATCTGTTTCAGGCCTGGCGGTCGACCGGACCTATTCCAGGCCAGGCCGGTCGACCGCCGGGTCGACCGAGACCTGTGTCCAGGACGTGCACGCTTGTGCACGTCTGTCGGTCGACCGACCTGTCGACCGACCTAAAACAGCTTGCTCTCTGTTTTTTTATCGGACGACCGAGCGGTCGACCGTCAGTACAAAACTGTGTTTGCCCTTTGCGGACGGTCGACCGGCCGGTCGACCCGAGCCCAACGGCTAGTTGCCAACAGGGCTGCCGGTCGACCGGACCGGTCGACCGACAAGCCTGTCAGCTACCAACGGCTCTTTCCTCTTTGGTGAAAATCTGAATTCTGATTTTCACCCTGTTTTGTGGCAGGATTTTTCTGACTTTTTGGGGTTATTTTCTGATCAAATAAACTTAATTTAAATGTGTTTTAATCCCTTCCTCTCCCTATAAATAGAGGGGATTGGTCACTTGCAAAATCACCAAGAAAAATCCCTAGTTTATAAGTTTTCAAAAGAAAGAAAAAGTTTTAAAGCTCTCAATTCTCTCTTGCATTCTTGGCTATTGTTTTTCAGTTGTGTTCTCAAGCAAGTTTCATTTACAACTGAGTTTGTTTTTCTCACTACACTTCTAGAGCCAAAAATCCCATCCTCATTCTATAAGGAAGTTGTAAAGAGAAAGTTGTAAGAAGTTTGTGATCCTTTTGGTGATCACTTGGCTACTTGTTCCTTCTTCTTGTTCTTGTTGAGATACCTCTTCGGTAGAGGTTTGTAAGTGGTGGAGTTCGGTACTCCGGTCTTCGGTAGACCTTGTAAAGTCCTCGGTGGATAGTGGAAACCCTTCACGGCGGTGAAGGCGGGGAGTAGAGCGGTGGCTCGAACCTCGAAACAAATACTTTGTGTTTGCGATTGATTTTCTCTTTGCTCTCTATTGTCTTACTTTCTTGCTTGTGATATTGCTATTCTTTCATACCTTGTGATATATCTTGTGTGCATTTCATTATTGCTTCAAATTCATTTCTTGCTACATTGTCGATCATTACTCATACAACAAGATTGCAATACGCACCTCAAACTCATATATAGAGGAATCACGAGGAAGGAGTTCAGAACCCTTCACCGGGTATTCGGCTCTTAGTCTTATTTTGAGTGATCGTTGCATCATTCATTCATACTTGTTTTAAAAAGATTGTTAGATTAGCATTTACACCTATTCACCCCCCCTCTAGGTGTTTTCAATTGGTATCAGAGCTTTGGTCTCTAGGCTCTTGGCTTAACAATCTTAGAGAGATCCACTATTTGCTAATCATTTCTCACACTTCCACTTAGTAAAAATGGCCGATGGAATTAAGCCCCCCCAAAGTTTGATGGCCTTAACTTTCCCATATGGAAGGTTAAGATGACCGTTTTCTTGCAATCCCTAGGAAGCCGGGTTGCAAAGGCGGTGACCAAACCATTTAGTGCACCCACCGGTGATGAGTCCACTTGGTCCGAAATTGAGACCAAAGAATTTGATGCTAACTCTAGGGCACACTATGCATTACTCCAAGCACTTAATGATGATGATATCGCTAGAGTAATTCATTGCAAATCCGCACATGAAATTTGGACTCACTTGCTTGTTACTCATGAGGGAACCTCACAAGTGAAGAGGGCTAAAATAGACCTTCTTCGTTCCCAATATGAAAATTTCTCTATGCATGATAATGAAACCATAGATGATATGGTTACAAGATTTACAAAGATCACTAATGGACTTTCTTCTCTAGGTGATGCTATTGACAACGACCAAAGAGTAAGGAAGATCATCCGGGCTCTTCAAAGCAACTACCTTGAAGGAACTCAATGACAAGGAGGAGATGGAGCTTATAGGTCTCATTGGGAACCTCAAGACCCATGAGATGGAGAGAAAAGTAAGGGAGGAAATGGCACCTTTCAAGAAGAAAGCTATTGCCTTCAAGAGTCAATCCTCATACTCCGACGAAGACGATGAAGAAGAAGATGACGAAGAGCTCTCACTTCTTGTTAAGAACGTTCGGAGGATGTATAACAAGGCAAAGTTCCAAGGTAGAAGGAGATGACAAGGTGGTAAAAAAGAGAAGAAAATTATTTGCTTCAATTGCCAAAGACCGGGTCACATTGTTGCGGAGTGCCCGGATAAAGTCAAGCCTTCCACCTCCAAGAAGCCTTACAAGAAGAAAGCATTGAAGGCTACATGGGATTCCGAGAGTGAATCCGAGGAGGAAGTTGACACCGCCAACATGTGCTTCGTGGCTAATGAAAGCACAAGCAAGGTAACCCCTTCCACTTCTTTTGATGATGAGCTTTCCATGGATGAATTAGGAGAAGCATTTGAGGAACTCTCACACAACTATGATTTTCTTAAGAAAAAATATTTAAAAATGAAAAAGGAAAATGAGTCTCTTAATCATCAAGTTTCCACTCTTTCTAAAGAAAAAGATGAATTACTTTCCACTATTGTTTCCACCCAAAAAGATTTTGATAATTATAAGATTTCTTGTAAAGGTAAGTTTCCACAAGTTGATAAAAATGAGATTGTCATGCTAAAAGAGAAAATTGATTCTTTAGGAGTAGTTTTGAAAAAGTGTGAATTTGATAAGAATAGACTTGAGGCTATGTTTCCTAAGAAACAGGCCTCTAAGAAACAATCTCATGCTATTCATGCTCATGCTCATGCTCATACATCACAGCCTCTACATCATGCAAAACCCCCCAAACATGCTCACCCCCCCACACACATCATGCATTTATGTATGGGAAGGTATTTTCATGCACATATTGTGGCCGTAAAGGTCACTTAGTTAAGTTTTGCTATGATAGACTTAATGCTTCACATCATAATGTTTGGGTTCGAAATACTAACTTTCAAGGACCCAAGAAAATTTGGGTACCAAAGTCAATAAATTGTTAAATGTAGGTACTATCCAAGGCGCAACGACGTAGAGGGTTGTGGTATCTTGATAGTGGTTGCTCAAGGCACATGATTTGGGATATCAACAACTTTGCAACCCTATTAAGATACCATGAAGGTGGCTCGTCACCTTCGGAGATGATACCAAGGGAAAAATCATCGGTATTGGTAATGTTAAACTTGGTACATCCCCTTTAATAGAAAATGTTGTTTTAGTTGATGGCCTCAAGCATAATCTCTTGAGTGTCAGTCAACTTTGTGACAAAGGTTTTGATGTTGTTTTTGATAACATAGCTTGTAGAGTTTTTGATAGACAATCTAACACATGTATATTTTCCGGTTTTTCGTGAAAGCAATATATACATGATTGATTTGTCTAATATGTCTTGCAATATTACTTGTTTAAAAGCCCTCGATGATGACTCTTGGTTGTGGCATAGAAGATTAGGCCACATTTCTTTTGACCATCTAGGTTAAACAACAAGGACATGGTGAAGGGTATTCCTTACTTGAACTTTGAAAAGGACCGCGTTTGTGACGCGTGCCAACTTGGGAAACAAACCAAGTTCTCTTCCAAGTCAATCAAGGATATCATGACATCACGTCCCTTGGAGTTGATCCATATGGATTTGTTTGGTCCTACTCAAACCAAAAGCCTAAGTGGGAATCGTTTTGCATTTGTTTTGGTTGATGATTTTTCGCGTTTTACATGGGTTTTCTTTTTAGAGCACAAAAATCAAGCCTTTTCACATTTTCAAGCCTTTAAGAAAAGAGTTGAAAAGGAAAAAGATTCTTCAATTTTAAGAATAAGAAGTGATAGAGGAGGTGAATTCATTAACCTACCCTTTATCACTTTTTGTGAAGAACATGGAATTAAGCATGAACTATCTTGTCCTAGAACTCCACAACAAAATAGAGTAGTAGAACGAAAAATCGGACATTACAAGAGATGGTTAGGACAATGATTAGTGAATACGGTCTCCCACATTATTTGTGGGCTGAGGCCGTTAATACATCATGCTATATATCAAATCGTATTTTCTTATGCAAAAATACTTCAAAAAACATCTTTTGAGATCTATTTTTCTAGAAAGCCAAATGTTTCTTACTTTAAGGTTTTTGGATGCAAATGCTTTGTTTTGAATACAAAAGATAACTTAGGTAAATTTGATGCTAGATCTTATAAAGCAATTTTTGTAGGATACTCAAATACTAGTAAAGCGTATAGAGTCTTCAACAAGTCATCTTTGACTATTGAAGAATCTATACATGTAAAATTTGAGGAATCTAATATGTTTGTTAAGAATGTTGTAGAAATAGATTCTTTGCATGAAGGCATGGAGAAAGTCACTTTGGAGGACTCACCTATTATTGAAGACAAGCCAAAGGATGATGAAGGAAATGAAGCTAAAGAAAAGGAGGCTCAAGGAAATGAAATTCAAGGAATTGAAGTGGAGCCTACTCAACAACTTCCAAAGGATTGGAGATACAATCTACATCATCCCAAGGACCTTGTTTTAGGTGAAGTATCTCAAGGGGTAATTACTCGTTCTCAACTTCCTGATTTTTGTGGACACTATGCTTTTATTTCTCACTTTGAACCCAAAAGCGTCCTCGAAGCCGAGGCCGACTCATATTGGTTGCTAGCCATGCAAGAGGAGCTCAATCAATTTGAGCGCAACCAAGTTTGGCACCTTGTTCCTAGGCCCCACGATAGACCAACAATTGGTACTAAGTGGATCTTTAAGAACAAGTTGGATGAGTCGGGTAACGTCATTAGGAATAAAGCTAGGTTAGTTGCCCAAGGTTACACTCAAATCGAAGGTATCGATTTTGAAGAAACCTTTGCACCCGTAGCACGGCTTGAAGCCATACGGATGACACTTGCATTTGTTTCATATAGAGATTTTAAGCTTTTTCAAATGGATGTTAAAAGTGCTTTCTTAAATGGATTTATTGAAGAGGAGGTGTATGTTGAACAACCCCCCGGGTTTGTTGATCCTACACATCCGGATTTTGTTTTCAAACTTGACAAAGCTCTTTATGGTTTAAAACAAGCCCCTAGGGCTTGGTATGAAAGGCTTTCTTCATTTCAATTTCAAATGGTTTTAAGAAAGGAAAAATTGATACTACTTTATTTACAAAACATGTTGAAAATGATATTCTTATTGTGCAAATTTATGTGGATGATATCATTTTTGGTTCTACTAATGAAACCCTTTGCCAAGCTTTTGAATCATGCATGAAGGAAGAATTCGAAATGTCTATGATGGGTGAGCTCAACTATTTCCTTGGTCTCCAAATCAAGCAAAGAAAGGATGGGATCTTCATCAATCAAGCCAAGTACACAAAAGGAACTTATCAAGAGATTCGGGCTTGAAGGAGCTAGAATTAGCAAAACTCCCATGGCAACAACCACCAAGCTTGACAAGGATGAACAAGGTAAAAGTGTAGACATTAAGCTTTTATCGTAGCATGATTGGTAGTTTATTGTATTTGACGGCTAGTAGGCCGGATATTATGTTTTGTGTATGTCTTTGTGCTCGTTTTCAATCATGTCCTAAGGAGTCTCATTTAGTAGCGGTTAAAACGCATTATTAGATACCTTAAGGGCACAATTGAAATGGGTTTATGGTATCCGAAGACCGGACAATTTACAATGACGAGTTTTTCGGATGCCGACTATGTGGGTTGTAGGGTAGATAGGAAGAGTACAAGTGGAACATGTCAATTTCTTGGTAATTGTCTTGTTTCTTGGTCTTCCAAAAAGCAAAATTCGGTAGCCCTTTCAACCGCCGAGGCGGAGTATGTTGCAGCCGGAGCTTGTTGTGCACAAGTTCTTTGGATGAAACATACTCTCCTTGACTATGATTTGCATTTTGATCATATTAAAATATTTTGTGATAATACTAGTACTATTCATATGACTAAGAATGCAAATCAACATAGTAAAACTAAGCACATTGACATTAGATATCACTTTCTTAGAGATCATTATGAGAAAGGTGATATTGATATTGATTATGTTTCTACCGATTTTCAACTTGCCGATATTTTTACAAAACCTCTAGACTATGCTAGATTTTCATTTATTTGTGGTGAGTTGAATGTTTGTATTATGGATTCTTGAAAGAAAATTTTCTTATTTTTTTTTACCCTTTTTTGATGTATGACAAAAAGGGGGAGAAATAGTTAGTTTTGAAGTTAGTTTTGAAGTTTTATGCACTTTGTATTTTGTTTTTGTGCATTGTGTTTTGTATACTTTTTATGCTTTATGTGTATAGCCATTCACTTTTACACATAATCATTCTTTTATACATAGCATAATTTGAGGGGGAGCTTCCAAGCTCCTTTCCCATGTTTAAAATAACTATATGTTTTGTCATCATCAAAAAGGGGGAGATTGTTGGCCCAATGTTACAATCACCTCTTTTATTGAGTTTTGATGATTACAAAACATATATAGTTATTTGTACTAATCATGTTTTATGTTTAAGTGTGTTTCAGGGTTCTAAAGATTCATGGAGTTTTCTTCCCTAAAGGAAGGTTGTTTTGACTCAAGTCGGTTCATTTCGGGTTCAAGAATCAAGCTTGCAAGATCATATGGAGAAGCCCACTTGAAGACTTTGTAGTCACCTAGAACCTTTGTAAGACTTAGTTTGTTAAAGTTTGAGGTTGTGGTAAATTGGCTCTAAAAAACACACACACTTTTCAAAATACAAGTTAAAGTTTTGGTATTTGTTTTAAGTTCATGCTTTGGTCTCTATACATGATTCAAATCTTTACAAATTTTATATCTTGTTTATATCATGTATACCTATCTTTTCAGCATGATACTTAGCCATATTTCCCTACAAAATTATTTTGAAATTTTCCCAAGTCCAGAAAAATCCTACTTCAAAATCTGTTTCAGGCCTGGCGGTCGACCGGACCGGTCGACCGGACCTATTCCAGGCCAGGCCGGTCGACCGCCGGGTCGACCGAGACCTGTGTCCAGGACGTGCACGCTTGTGCACGTCTGTCGGTCGACCGACCGGTCGACCGACCTAAAATAGCTTGCTCTCTATTTTTTATCGGACGACCGAGCGGTCGACCGTCAGTACAAAACTGTGTTTGCCCTTTGCGGACGGTCGACCGGCCGGTCGACCCGAGCCCAACGGCTAGTTGCCAACAGGGCTGCCGGTCGACCGGACCGGTCGACCGACAAGCCTGTCAGCTGCCAACGGCTCTTTTCCTCTTTGGTGAAAATCTGAATTTTGATTTTCACCCTGTTTTGTGGCAGGATTTTTATGACTTTTTGGGGGTTATTTTCTGATCAAATAAACTTAATTTAAATGTGTTTTAATCCCTTCCTCTCCATATAAATAGAGGGGATTGGTCACTTGCAAAATCACCAAGAAAAAATCCCTAGTTTACAAGTTTTCAAAAGAAAGAAAAAGTTTCAAAGCTCTCAATTCTCTTTTGCATTCTTGGCTATTGTGTTTTCAGTTGTGTTATCAAGCAAGTTTCATTTACAACTGAGTTTGTTTTTCTCACTACACTTCTAGAGCCAAAAATCCCATCCTCATTCTGTAACGCCCCGATTCCACGGATACGGGGACGTCACTGCAACGTATATACGTAAGTCCGAATTACCTTCCCATATATACGCTAAGCATCAGTACAGACAAGAATCAGAGTACGGAAGCAAATGGTGCATTATACATTCCAACACATATATACAATTACAGAATTATCACCAGAGTGATTACAATATTACATGAATATCATATCACTAATATGCGCAAATGCGAGAGTACAAGGAATATACATAAATGAACAGTATAAAAAGGAGCTCGCATACAAGTATGCAAGGAACTGTACAAGTGAAAAGTATAAAAGAGCACTCACGAGTTTGCTAAGGGAAAACTCGAGAGGCACAAAGGGGGTCTGGAAGGATGTGGCTCAGGACGGTCGGCTGGAGATCCACGCTACTGCTGCGTTACTCTGAACACACGCTCCTAGCTCCAAGACCTGGACGTGAGAATCCAGGGGAGTCAAATAATACTCCCCAGGCGAGTGTAGAAGCAAAACCAAGTGGTGAAGCAGGGTGAGCACAATAATGCATATATCAAGTAGGAAATACTCAGGAGGCAGATAGGATAGAGCAGGTAAGAATAGACATGGCATGAGAATCATAAAACAGGAAATCCGAATAAACCAATCCGAGCTACCAGGTAGTTATGACATAATACTCATAAAACATGAAATCCGATATAAAGTCCGGGAAAAGCAAATACGGTAAGGCACATCACGGATTCATAGCTATTTAAGATGCAGGCTTTGGTATGCGTCCCATTCCACATACCTCTACTTACAACTTAAAGAGCCGGTTATTATGACATTTTATTATTACTCGTCTTGCCCATATATCTCGGTATGTGTCTCGGTGTACGGCCAACTCACATACATCCATATATAAGCAAGTCGAGGTTGTTATTGGAAACAGCGGGGGTATCAACGAACTATGTTTACAGTGGGTCCCGTGCATGCCCGGGACCACGGTCCAGGATTGTTCCGTTGCATGGAAACGGAAGCCAGCCGCAAGGCTAAACAGGAGGGACTTATGTATGCCCTTATCATTCAGGAATAAGGGAGCCAGCTCTCCCCTCGGTCCCCTGGAGTACCACAGGTCAGACCGGATATATAGTGCACAACCTAATGCCACTGTAAACACGAACACATATCGATATCCGCATGTTTCCCCCGACCCAATACAAGTTGGTCATTTTTAGGATTCATTAGTTTAATTATCACTTTACGGGAATAACAGGAAATGGGCATGATCAGGAATCAGGAGTACATAAATACTATATAGTCAGGTCGCTGCATGTAAAGCAGGAATACAATATACAGGTCACTGATCATGATACAGGATAATAAGTCAAGTTCCCGTAAAGATGACAATCACAAGTCAAGTACATCATGCTGGGTATAAAGTGATAGCATGATAGGATGGTGATATTTAGTAAACAACCAAGCATAGCAAGATATTGGTAATAGTCTGGGTAAGTCAGGTCATAACAAGAGAGTCAGGTCAAATAGTAGCAAGCCAAGTGGTTAGGTGATAACATACAAGATATCAGGTGATATACATGTGTTAAAAGGAAGCATGTAACTAATAAGTCTGAAGTAATAGCAAGTGTTAATATAACTGAAATCCAGAAGTCAACGACCACGAAGGGTCGGCCACGCATAGCATAAAGCAATAAAAGATATAAAGCATGAAATACAATACATGAAGACTAGAGCGAGAATACTATCATAATCAATGGAATGGTAAAGCAAGAGGGTAGCGAGTGAGAACACTCGCCTGAGTCACCAATATACCGAAATATCCGAAATCCACGGAAGCTTGGGATGCGCCACAAAACCTGATATAAATATGTAGAGTGAAGAGGAGAGAGAAAGAGAGAAGGGAAGATGATTTTGTCAAGTGACAAGTCAAGTAACACCAACATATGATATAAGTCTAGAGGATAAGGTTCATATTCAAGAAAGGAATCAACTATGACAGACAGGCAAAGTTAGTCGACTAGGATGGAAGAGTAGTCGACCTAATAGTGGAGTTAGTCGACTAACAGTAGGGTCTGGTCGACTAAAACGGTGTAACAGAGAGTTGGGTTTGGTTTCAGGGAATAGTTAGTCGACTGGAGTAAAATAGGTAGTCGACTACAGATACTTTGAGTCGACTAATAGTATGGTCAAGTCGACTAGAACTGAGATACAGAAAGTTGGGGTTTCTGATTCAGGAAGAGTTAGTCGACTAGGGTCAAAAGTGTAGTCGACTAAGGGTCTCAAGTCGACTAGGAACTAAGGTAAGTCGACTAATACTGTGTTTCCAGAAAAGGTTAAGTTTTAGCTAAGGTTTCTAGTCGACTAGCTCCTAGGTCAAGTCGACTAATCGTCTGGAAACAGTAAACAGAACAGATTTTCTAGGGTTTGTGTTTGATGTCAAATAATCATGGATTGAATACACAAGTGAACAAGATATGAATACATATGTATACTAAGAATTGACTAAGTCTTGGTGATGAAAATTACCTACCAAAAGGAGTGGTTGATGATGAAGAAGGTGGTCAGGTGAGAGAGAGAGAGAGGGAGCAGGAGAGAGAAAGGGAGTGTGCTCCCAGGAGAGAGAGAGAAAGAGAGAGAGAGAGAGAGAAAAGAAACCAGGGAGAGAGAGAGAGAAAGAAGGGGGGCTGCTGCCCCCCTCCCGCACACACACAGTGCCCCCCATTGGGGGCACTCGGCCCTGGCCGCCGGCCAGACGGCGGCGCCGGGCGGCGCCGGCCGCCGGCAGAGAAAGAGGGGGGCAGCGCCCCCTCAACAGAGAAGGGAGGGGGCTGCGCCCCCTCCAGCAGAGAAAGAGGGGGCCTTGCCCCCCTCAACACGGGCACAGGGGCCCAGGCGGGCCCCTGGCCGCCCACGGCCGCCGGCACAGCGCCGGCGGCGCCAGAACCCGGGGTGGCGCCGGCCACCCCGAGGAGGAGAAGGAGGGGGCTGCTGCCCCCTCCACAGCGGCGCACAGGGGGCCCGAGGCCCCCTGGCCGCGCCCAGGCCGCCGGCCTTGCGCCGGCGGCGGTCTGCCCTCGCCGGGGCAGCGCCGGAGGAGAGAAGGGGGGTCCGGCGATGGAGGTGGTGGCCGGATCCGGGGAGGAAGAGAGGGAAGAAAATGAAAAAGGAAAGAAAAGGAAAGAAAAGAAAAAGAGAGAAAGAGGAGGAGATGGCCGGGGCTTTGGGGTCTTCGCCGGCGTCGTGGTGGCCGGAGGCGCCGGCGGTGGGCTTGGTTGGGTGTCGCCCACAGCAGGAGAGGAAGAAGAAGAAGAAGAAGAAGAAAAAGGGAAGAAGGAAAAGAGAAAGAAAAAAGAAAAAGAAAGAAAAGAAAAAGAAAAAGAGAGAGAGATTGATGGATGGGAGAGGGGGTGGTGTCACCCCACGTGGAGGGGAGTAGGTGGAGTTGGTGAGAAAAGGAAGGAAAGAAAGGAAAAGAAAGAAAGAAAGATTCAAAAATAATAATATAATAATAAGGTTGGAAAATCGACTGTTCCCGAAAAATCCCCAAAAATACCCGGAGGTAGAAAACGTCATCCTGATGAATAATATGAAATCGGTTTTCAGAAATAAATCTCATTTTCAAATTAAAAATCCAGAAGCCAACCGCCGATACCGGTCTACCCCGGGTCGGCCGGATTTTGATAAATTCCGAAAAATCCCAGAAAATACATTAAAGAATAAAATATGGTTTTAGAAGTAAAGTGAAAGCGGAATTCAGAAATTCAATTCCAATCGTCCCGGAATCAACCAGCGATACTGGCCGATACCGACTCCGGTGGAATTTTCATAAAATCATAAAATCCTCAGGAAAAGAATGTAGGTAGAAAACATGATTCTAAGAGATAATGTCTAAAGGACCATCATGAAATTCCTAACTGTTTGAGAATTAAAAATCCAGGAATCGGTCAGCGGCACTGGCCGACACCGGTTTTGAAGAAATTCATTTTAATTCCAGAAAAATCTAGAAAATCATAGAAAATATATAATAATGGAAAATAATATTTAAAACTAAAATCGGTCAAATCTAATCACCGGAAAGACCAAATCGAATAATATACTATAATCGAGTTCCTGGTTCGGACTGGGACTGACTCCGAGTCCACGAATCCAAATCCAAGACAAAACAATCATATAAGGAATTTATAAAGCAAAACAAATACAGGAAACAAATCGAAAAAATACGATCGGAAAATCTGAATACGCAACTAAGTACGTATTCCGGGAACGGGGTATTACACATTCTATAAGGAAGTTGTAAAGAGAAAGTTGTAAGAAGTTTGTGATCTTTTTGGTGATCACTTGGCTACTTGTTCCTTCTTCTTGTTCTTGTTGAGATACCTTTTCGGTAGAGGTTTGTAAGTGGTGGAGTTCGGTACTCCGGTCTTCGGTAGACCTTGTAAAGTCCTCGGTGGATAGTGGAAACCCTTCACGGCGGTGAAGGCGGGGAGTAGAGCGGTGGCTCGAACCTCGAAACAAATACTTTGTGTTTGCGATTGATTTTCTCTTTGCTCTCTATTGTCTTACTTTCTTGCTTGTGATATTGCTATTCTTTCATACCTTGTGATATATCTTGTGTGCATTTCATTATTGCTTCAAATTCATTTCTTTCTACATTGTCGATCATTACTCATACAACAAGATTGCAATACGCACCTCAAACTCATATCTAGAGGAATCACGAGGAAGGAGTTCAGAACCCTTCACCGGGTATTCGGCTACTAGTCTTGTTTTGAGTGATCGTTGCATCATTCATTCATACTTGTTTTAAAAAGATTGTTAGATTAGCATTTACACCTATTCACCCCCCCTCTAGGTGTTTTCACGTGTATGTGCTGATGCGATATGTGATGATATATAACACGATTATCACCAAGTGTGATGTGTGTATGTAACACCATATGATGTGTATATCACCAAGTATGATGGTGAATGTAGTGATATAAAGTATGTGTAAGATATATTCTGTGTGAAAGTGATAACATTGGACATATATTGCATGTTTTGAAACATAAGGAGATGCATGACCAGAAGAGAACAAATTACCTTAGTAGAAGAAAGATTTCATGATGTAAAGAAGAAATTGAAAGTATTATTCTTACCTATTATCAGATATGCCAAGTTTCGAGGACGAAACTTTTCTAAGGGGGTTGACAACTTCTGTTTGTCCATCGGTTTAAGGGGGCGCCTGCTACTATACTTCAAGGATGTATCAAATCTCCTCCATAAAGTAGTCAAAAAATAGCCAAGAACTTGTTATCCAGATCGGAAACAATAGAACTCGGCACACCATGCAATCCACCTCTTGAAAGAACAACTTGGCCACATGCTGTGCGTCGGAAGTCTTACGACAAAAAATAAAGTGAGCCAACTTTGAGAATCTAACTACCACAACGAAAATTAAATCCACACCTTTTTGTGTGCGAGGAAATCCCAACACAAAATCTATGCTCAAATCCTCCCAAATATGTTTAAGAACAGGCAAGGGTGTGTTCAAACTTGTTTTTTGTGCTTGTCCCTTAGAAAACTTGGTAAATCAGACAACTCCTCACAACTGTAGCCACGTCCTTTCTCAATTGAGGCCAATAGTACCTGTAACACCCGAATTGGTAAACTCTGGGTTAATAATATTTATCGTAAATTCTTATGATTTTTAAACTAATTGTTTTTGTATTAATTATATTCGGTAATTCATTGTGGAAATCCGGAATGGATTTAAGTTTTTATAAATCATACCGGATTAATTGATATGAAAAATATATGGAAATACACGGATGCATATATTGCATGAAATACTCGTATAAATACCGGGTATAGGTATTTATCCCTAATCATGATTATTATTAATGATTTGGAGAGATGAAGAAAGAAAGAAAAATAAAAGAAAAAGAATAAAAATAAAATAAATAAGATTGATTGATGAGTTATGGAGGAGGTAAGGGGAGTAGGTGAGAGTAGGTGAGGGATTTTTTATAAGGGAGGAGGAAATGAGGATTTTCATTTCTCTCTCTCTCCCCTCATCTCTCTCTCTTTCTCTCTCACCCTCTCTGGGGTGTTGACCGGCGGCACGCCGGAGGCCGGCCAAGCGCCGGCGGCGCGGGGCAGGCGGGTGGCCGGCGGCTGGCGACCGGGCGGCGTGGTGGGGGGAGCAACATGCCCCCACCCTTTCTCTCTTTCTCTCTCCCTCGTCCTCTCTCTCTCTCTCTCTCTTCCCGAGCTCCGCGGCGGAGTAGCGCCGGAGCGGCACTGGAGGCCGCGCCGGCTGCGGCGGCGCCGGACCGGTCCGGCCAGGCCGGCGGCGGAGGCCGCAAGGCCGGCCCCGCGCTCGAGCAGCAGCAGCGCATGCTGCTGCTGCTGTTATTTGGTTTGAAAACCCATTCGGGTTTAGGTTTAAAACCCAACCCGTTAAGAATCCAACCCGTTTCCATTTAAAAAGGTAAAATTTTATTTTAGCCCCTGTAAGATTAAATAATTACTTTGGGGCCCCTGAAAAATTACAAACAGCCCCTGAATATTTTCAGTTATTACGTATCTAACCTTTTATATTGGTTTTGGTTTTCGAACGATATCTTGGCCATCCGAAGTCAGATTCGGACGATTCTTGAGCCGTTGTGATCGTGGAAACGAGAGCTACACATCTGGTATATCAGTATACGGTATTGGGTGTTCAAAATTTATCGGTATACCCGGTGAGTGGAAGTCCTAACTTAAATCTTATTTTTCCCCAATTTAGAAATAATTGTTATTGAGAAATTAGTGATAATATGGATTCATTGGAACTAAGAGATTACGTCATTGAAAGGATGATTACGACAGTTATTGTAAAAGTGAATTGGTGTTATGGAACCGAAATTCAAATAGAGTATCCGAATAATGAATCACGGATATGTTATGTATATGCGTGTGAGAACCTAATACGGGTATGATACCAAATTGAGAATTGTTATTTAAAGTTCGTATAACATGACCATTAAGAGTCTGTAAGGGTATTAAAATGGTTGCACATAGACAAATACCACATGAGTTATACGTGTGTGTCTCTAAACATGATGTATATGTTGCGAGTCTTTATTAGAATTTAGAACCGAATGACTAAACACTGGGCTTTGATAGAAATTGTTAAGTGTAAATCTTCAGCTGATGCCATCTATCCGTCTGTGATAGTGACTTAACCTGAAAATCATTAAGTGGTAAAGTATCCCTCTGATTTATTAAACACCGTGATTGCATGTGTATTGACTATTAAATAATAATGATGATAGTTAAGTGAAGATTGATATTATACGCAAGTGATGTCCAATCCGTTATGAAAGTAATAGGTAAAAATAATCAGATGGTGGTTGGTTACACCGGTGTACCCAGTGAGTAGACTAAACAGTGTCAATGGAAAATCGATTACAGATCACGAATGTTTATTTATTAGTAAGAGATAATTAGAAATCAGTTAAGATAAAAGATCACTTGAGACCCATCAACAATGATCGGATAATTATAGAATTGGTTATGTTGATACTGGTATAAGCAGAATCCGAAGTTAACATTAGAATTGAACTAAGCAAATGAAATTGGAAATTATCTTCGAGTAACTCGATGTAACCGTGATATCGAAAACTCTGTCAATTGGGATATATGTAATTGATGCAGTATGATAGAAATAGTGTATTGATTAAATTATTGAAGATTTTGTTAATATTGATAACTCGGATGGGATCGGGACATTTTTGTTAATTAGCAACTGTGAACGTGAACCGATGATGATGGAACTGATCAAGTAATTGATAATGAACTGAATTAGAGTAACTGAATTCCTAACTCTACCGGACATGCTTGATAAGTAAATTGAATATCAAAGCTTATTGTTAAGCTAAGTATACGAGATACTCAAATATTATGTAGTATGTTGAGTATTGATCTTGCGAATACTGTTTTCGTATTTGTTGTGTTTCATGATATATACGCTCATAACGTGATTTTGTGTAACAACTAGCACATTGAGGCGCGAGGGTCAGCTGATGGCCTACATGTTTATATATCGATCAAGTTGTTAATCGGTAGGAACTAAAAGTAATTGGTTGGATACATAACTAAGATTCATCGAACCTAATGAGAAGTGGAAAAAATAAAACTTTCGAACCAGAACTCGCAAGTAGATATCGTACTTTTAGCGATTTAATGATTATTAATGAAATTACTGAATAAGATCAGGTCTGATGATTATCATATAATGGGCGACCGATGATGTTGTATAAGTATCAAGCGAGTGATTAACTGGTGAAAACCTGTAAGAGTCAATATTGAGTAAATCTGACAACTTAATATTAAGTATATCGATTATGATGGATAATTCGATATCAACAAAACAAATACCAATAGTATTGAACTAGTATTTTGGTATGCCTACTTGATACACCGGAGGCTTTCGGGTATCCTTGCAATTGATTTAGCAGAACATTGGAATCCTCTATTAGGCTTGGAAGTCACATCTTTATAGTGACACCGATTATATCTAACCAGTAAGAGTTAGATAATTACCTTAATAATTGAAAGTTAGTAATACAGACGAAAGATTGAGCGACGTGTCAATGAGATTAGTAATCCAGTATGGGTAAGTGATATGTGTATGTGTACACATGTACATATGTGTGTGGTTTGATTCATATGCGAACACAGATGATGATTTGACTAGTAAATGACTGTGTGGTTTGAAACTAGAAGATAGAAGTAAGCAATAACAAAACATGCTGTATAGAAGTTAGTAGCGTTAACACCAGTATTGGTGGAACCTGGGATAAATTTGGGTTGTACCAAATAAAGGTACTAAAACAATCCTTACTTGAAATAAAGGATAATTATGATATCAAAAATGTAATAATTCATTAATATCAGAATTGTCGTGTAACTATCACTTGTATCAGAAGTAATGAGAAGATTTTGAATTAAATCAAGTTGTAACCAATAGGCAGTTTGCCTGGGGATAAAAGAGGCAAATGATGATGAATCCCGGATGTTAACCAAATGGTAAAATGTGAATAAGTATTATGATTAGGAAAAGCGAGTACTGGTACTACGAATCAGAACTTGACTGGTACGATATTGGGGATCATTAAGTTGAATGCAGTATGTGTGTGTTTGGTACCCCTTAAAAATGATAAGAATTTCTCAAAACTAACGAATTAAGGAATAAAGTGGGGAATTGCTAAGTTATAAATGGACGAGAAAATGAACAATGATGCTTGTGTATGGTTTATATGTTTATGTATACATTATGAACAATCATGTGGTATTATGTTATTGTATTTCTCATGAATGCTTACTTGGATGCATGATCAACACGTTATTGTTTATGCATAGTAGTCTAACACATGTCTGTTAAAAGAAATAGTTTTATGAATGAACATCATACTTGACTTCATGCATATATTTGGCTACACATATATTGGAATGATATAACTTGTTGGTTATCTTGAAAAGGCTTGCATGTTAGTTTAATAAGTGGTTACTTATACATGTTAATGTCTTTCTTAATATTGGCATCATGTAAAGTAGGAATCATGTGAATCCTTTACGTTGACATTGTCTTATGAATCCTTGCATGTGGTTATTACATGAAGGATATGATTATTTGCATGTTGGAGGAAGGGACCGGGTTGAACCGGAGGTGATCGAAGGGGAGAATGTTACGTGGTATAACGTATCGGAGGAAGGGACCTGGTTGAACCGAAGGTGGTCGAAGGGGAGAATAATACGTGGTATAACGTATCGGAGAAGGGACCGGGTTTGAACCGGAGGTGATCGAAGGGGAGATTATATTTTTATGTTGATGCTATCCGGTATATGGATATGATTGTTTATGATATCCGAATTATGGATGTTAATAGGTATGACGCCTAGTATATGCATATGATTGTTTATGATATCCGGTATATGGATGTGATTGTTTATGATATCTGAATTAAGGATGTTAATATGTATGGCACCTAGTGTATGCATATAGTTGTCTATGATATCGGATAAATAGATTGTTGTGACATCCAGTATAATATGTGAGTATCTCCTATTTCTTCATGTATGAACACAGTTATAATTGGATATTATCATGAGTAGTGTGTGATGTCATATGTATATTGGGGCAGGTGCAATATTGAATTGTAACTAATCTAATAAGTAAGATTAGGCTCTCTAAGAGTTGTGTTGTGATCATGACTATATATATGAAATACGAACATGTTACAAACTGAAAACCGGAGAGGTGATTATAAGAGACTAACGAGTAGGTCAAGTATTGCAAAATCATTGAGATTGTATGTTAATGAAATATTGGTCACGTGTACACAGAAGAATACATATAGGAAGTATCAGATAATAGAAAGAGTCTATGATTCATAAGCTGCAGTATCAACCACAAGTAGAAAGTATTGAAACTGATTTTTGATATCGCTCAACTGCATAATACTTGAAGTACAATGGTAGTATCATACAAACTCTATTTTGAATGACTTCACTCACTGAGCTGTTGAGCTCACCCCACCACAGATTGATATTTTCAGGTCATGGCAAGGCGAAGGTTCAACTTAGAGTTGCAAGGATGTTCTCCTGAGATAACGCATGTACTTATTGTAGAATGTAAATCCTTTGTAAACTCTGATGTTATTAGTCACTATGAGTTAGAATAGTATATCACGGAAGCACTCTTCTGTATATGTTTATTTGATGGACCTTGGGATGAACTATATGATGAAAATGAGATTTATAAGTAGGCTGATGTTAGCCGAAATCTAAATTATTGTATTGAGATGGAATTTATATTTCAGAGGAGATGCTGCCGAAATTTCTTTAGTATATTCTGATTAACGAGCAATAAGGTTAATGATCATGAAATTTTGAGGTAATTAAACCTGGGACGTTACAGTACCTCCCTTCAAGACTAGCCATAGTCTTGTCTCTTTCAAAGTGGCCTCCAAGTTCACCTCCGCAAATCTCGAATGACCTCTCTTAAAGAAATCCTTGGAATACAAAGCCGATTTCCTTTAAAAAGAAAATCCTCCATAATGTGATAGTCTTGCGTGGGTTGCTTCGTCGAACACTCCTCTCAAATCTCCTCAAAGTCTTAATTTTCTCATATAACTTCTTCAAAAAATCAAAGCCAATGATCTCACTTTGTAAAGAAACCAATAATTAGACTCTTCTACTCAATGCATCGGGAATTTTGTTGTCAACACCGCATTTGTGTCGTATAACAAAGTTGAATTGTTCAAAATAAGATGCTCACCTAGCATGCATCTTGTTGATGTGCTTTTGATTTTTGAAATGTTGGAGTGATTGATGATCTGAATAGAGCACGAAATCGCGAGCTATAAGATAGCTCTCCCAGGTCTTCAAAGAATGATACACCGCATACAATTTTGCTTATAGGTAGACCACTTTTGTCTTGCTTCATTCAACTTTTCACTTAAAAAAGCAGTAGGCCTCTTCTCTTACGAGAGCACTGCTCCAATGCCAACTCCACAAGCATCACACTCCAGCTCGAACACCTTGTCAAAATCAAAAAAAGCCAATAAGGGAGCATTGGTAAGCTTATTCTTGATTAATACAAAAGTTTCATGGTTGCTCAGTCCAAATAAAAGGACCCATCTTCTCCAAGTAATCGGTGATAGGTGCCACCTAACTACTAAATTTCAGATGAAACACTAGTAGAAAGTAGCTAAACCATTAAAAACTCCTCACCTCCGTGGCATTCTTAGGTGTAGGCCACTCCTGTATTGCCTTGTTTTCATCAACATGGATTCTTGAGAGCTAACTACGAACCCAAGAATATCAAGCTATTAGTCATGAAGCTGCACTTCTTCAAGTTGATATACAATTCGTCTTGTAGTACCATCAACACCTCCCGTTGGTATTGCATATGTTCATCTTCACTCGAACTATAGATAAGAATGTAGTCAAAGTAGACCACCACGAAGTTCTTCAAGAATAGCTTCAATACTTGGGTCATCAATCTTATGAAAGTGCTGCGGGTATTGAATTGTCCAAAAAGCATGACCATCCACTCATATAATCCTTCCAGAGTCTTGAAAGTCGTCTTTCACTCATCTCCCAGCCTAATGCGAATTTGATGGTAGCCACTCCTTTGATTGAACTTCGAAAATATGCACAATCCTCCCAATTGATCCAACATATCATCAAGACGAGGTATGGGAAATTGAATTGAATAGTGATCTTGTTGATGGCTCGACTATCTATGCACAAGCTCTAACTTCCATCCTTTTTTGGTGTCAAATGGGCCAATGCCGCAAATGGACTCATGCTCTCTCTAATGTGTCCTTTGTTTATTAACTCTTCGACCTTCTCCCTTAGAATTTCGTTCTCTTTAGGATTCATTTGATAGTATGAGAGGTTAGGTAGACTTGCTCCAGAAATGAGATCAATGTAGTGCTAGATATCCCTCATGGGTGGAAGTCCTTCTAAAAGCTCGTCATGAACAACTCTTTTGAACTCCTCTAACACGGGCTTCATCTTCTCGGGAACTTCAATGGATGAAGTGACTTCTTTGACTAACAAAGCAAATCTTTGCTTTGTCTCATTTGGTTCCACCAAGAATTCGCCTCGGTTACATATGGATATGAACTTTCACTTTTCTTCTTTTGTTGGCTTTGGAACAGGTGGAATAGGCTTCATGGTGATCTTCTTGCCTTCCAAGTGAACATGTAGATGTTCCTCTTTCCTCGATGAGTAGCATCGACGTCGGGTTGCCATGGTCTCCCCCAAAGTATGTGACGTGCATCCATATCGACAATATCACAAGCAACATAATCTGTATAAAACTTGCTAATTGAAACATGGACATAACAACGATCTATTACCTTGATGGAGGGGCCTCTTTGATCCACCCAATAGTGTAAGGGTGAGGGTGAGGGTGTGACTTCGTCTCTAGCTTCAAGTAGTCCACCGATGCACTAGAAATGATGTTCTCGCAACTTTTGTTGTCAATGATGAGGTTGCACACCTTATTTTTGACTGAGCACCTTGAGTAAAAGATTTGATGCCGTTGTGTAGTGTCGGGGGCTTTTTGGTTGCATAACAACCGCTGTATCACACAGGTGGCCGGCTCTCCATGCTTTTTGGAAAAGTCGGAGTCTCCGACTCAGTCTCAATTCCACCTCATCTTCATCTTCATAGTCCGCCATGTTAACTTGCCTTCTCCTTGGACACTGATTGGACTTGTGTCCAGATTCACCACACATGTAACACTTGCCAACATATAGCTTGGCATATGGATTCTCCTTGCTCTTTGTAGTAGGGGCTGCCGTTGTTATTGGGTTTGCTGTAGGGGCGCTGGTCGACTTTTGGGCTGAAAGTCTATCGCTCAATGTGAAACTCTCCTGAGTTCTTCTACTGCTAGATGTTTTCTCTATTACACTCTTGAAAGGCGAAGATCTGCTTTGCAACCTCTCAATCTTCATATCCTTGTTGTGGGCTTCGTCAACGGAGTCATGAATGATCACGCATTCTTAGATGGGGTACTTTAAACTGCTGATGTATTACTTTGTCGCTTGTTGCTCTTCCGTTAGGGATAGATCACATCGTGATGAGAGGTGATAGAACTCCTTCGTGTACGCCGCAACAATCTTTGTACCTTGTTTGCAATGTTCAAACTGATTTTAAAGGATTTGTTGATAGTCGGTGGAAGGAATCTACTTTGTAAAAGTTGCTTGATGTGCTTTCATGTCATCATGGGTGGATTGCCTTGGTGTCTCCTTGTGATTTGTAATTGGTCCCACCATGCGGTTGCTCCTCCCTTGAGCTTGTATGTCACAAACTTGACATGCTTCCTCTCGGAGACGTAAGTCATGTCAGAACCTCTTCACTTCGTAAACCCATTCCAAGAAGGACTCTATATCAAGGTTCTCACTAAAAGAAGGAATCTTAATCTTCATCATTTATTCATTAGGACTTGAGTATTCTCTTCTCCTATCATGATTAGGAAAAGGAAATCCTCTTCTGTTAGGATTAGGATTGGCCAACCGCCTAGCGCCTCGTCCATAAGCCATCTCTCCATCGTAAGCGCTCATCTTCAAAGCCGTCTCCTTGATAGACAGGTTTGTTCAATTCTCCTTTCATCGGAAAGATCTTCATATCGAAAATTGTAGAGGACGCCTTGGTGACGGCTGATGTGGTGAAGGCTGATTTGGCGGTAGTTGGTGTGTGGAGGTTCATGTTGTAGAGGTTGATGTGGAGGTTGGTGTGGTGGGGAGGGTGGATGAAGATTAACTGATGAACGATCTCGTCTGCTTCGGTATGTACCATGAGCTAGACCTCGATATCAATCTTGAGGGATAATGTCTCGAGTTCTTGGATCATACTTCCATGGTTGATTCAAGAGCACTGAGCCTCCCTTCGACAGTGCCCACCGTTGCGAAAAGGCTTTGCGATTCGTCGCCATCTCCTGCCATCGTTAGAAGTAGCCAAAACTCTGATACAACTTGACGCAGATAAGGGAAGCGAAATGCCGGTTAGATCTCGTTTTTAGCACCAACGAACCCTGAAAAAAAACCTTCAAGTAGGATAATACTCGGATCCACGAGCAAACAGCTCGAATCCACAAGCAAAAGATAACTCAAATCCACGAGCAATTTAATCAATTTTATCAAATATTGTGTACAAAATAAAGAATACAATAGCCTTTAAATAGGCTTTAAAAGTAGTCTAATTTAACTAGGAAACTAAAACATAAACAATTTGAAATCCAATTGGACCTTAAAACGAATCCTAAACAGAACTTGAAAAAACAGTCGGTGACAATTTAGTCGACTAGTGCTAGGGACTAGTCGACTATGAGAAGTCCAGAAAAAAATTCAACTCTCTGTTGCACAAAACTAGTCGACAACTGAATTGATTAGTCAACTAATGAACTCTAGTTGACTAATATTTGGGACCAGATGACTAATATGCATCTGTTGCTCTGTATCAGCTTCTCCATTGTCTCGATCTCCTACATCATTATGCTCTGCAATCTTCATTCTACCAGCTCCCATTCTGCTAAAAAAGAAAGAAAAAAGAAAAAAGATCTCATGAAATTCTCTTTGCAGAAATTAAACGAGAAGTTATTGTCCCACCTGCAGTGCAGAACGCTGGAAAGAACACCTAATTGGAGGTGAAGCATACACAGTGACTGCTATCTCTGTTAATGAGTCGGGCAAGCTCAGCCGTCTGGTTGAGGCACCATATCAGCTGCAATTTATAGATGCCACGTGCATGGCAAAGATTCCAGAAAGTGATGTGCTGAACGGTCCTTTGTACGACTTTGAAAACTTAACCAAATCCCGGCACTGCTTGCAAAAAAACAGATTATGAGAGGTATAGACTTTTAACCATATGTTATGCCCCGCTTCCCAATACGTGAAAACGGAGTTGCGATGAGAGTCGGCGACGTATATACGTGAGAGAATCCACGTATACACTAAGAGCCTGTTTGGTTGTCGTAACTGGCCGTAATTCGTAGCTCATAATTGGTAAAGTCTTTTACAGTTGTAAATGAGTTACATGCATGTAAGCTTTATGGTGTTTGTTGGTAATATAAAGTTGTAAGTGAAAAAGTGTATTGTGTTTTACGTGTTTGTTGTCGTAATGTCTAAGTCGTAGTGAAAAAGTTGACCACAAAATTAACTATTTGGTGATTTAAAAAGTTTTAATATTGCAAATAAATATTAAAATATTAAATATTAAAAAAAATTAATATAACATAAAAAATAATACAATTTGCATGACCACAAAATTAACTGTAACTGGACTGTAAGTGAGTGATTTGGGTTGCAAGTGAGTGATAATTGGGTTGTGTAAGTCTTTTACGAGTTACGGTCCAAACAAACGCGTAGTTGTAACTGATTGTAAGTCATTTACGAATTACGGACTTTTACGCGAAACAAACGGCCCTTAAGGCTAAAATAACCTAAAGCTATATAATCGCTATTAAAAATCAACATGTAATATGACATAAATTTCAAACACAATGATAGTATAGGAATAAAGGAATAGAACAAGTACTGAGTTCAATGCACAGAATCGTCGAAACAACAGGAATAAAGGAAAGCCAGAATACCGGTAAGCACGCAGAGAAACTCCGGCACCTCATCATGCGTATGAACCTCTCCAAATACCTGATCAGTAAGGTAACTTACAAAGACCTGGATGTGCAAATCCAAGAGTCAGAACTTTCAATGAGTGTGAAAAATGAAGTGCGCACGTGCGTATAAAGTGATAAAATACAATAAAATAATGAAGCAATCAGATCATCAAGAACGCAATAACATAGAGAATATAAATAAACAATAACGAAAATAGTTTATTCTAGAATCATGTAATACGGTCAGGTGTCTATCTTAGAGTACATATCAGGTGAATACAGTCAGTCACAGTATACAATAAACAATTTATCATTATTAATTAAGTCAGCGAACACCAAGTGTCACCTGTAATAGACATATCTCATAGTACGCCTACCACACGTGCCAATCGAGGTCTTATATTATTGAAATTGGTCAGTTGGAGACATTGTCCATACTTTAGGTGGGTTACGTACATACCCTGAACCACGACCCAGATGTCTGGCGCTGAATTAGGCCCTCTACCGCTAGGTAGTCAATAACAGTAATAATACTCACAATATCACTATGGAACAGTAGAATAATAACAGACGGGATGTCAGTCATCCCTTAGAACCCTGCAGTGGAACCATATGTCGGTTGCGCAACTTGTATCCTAGGTCGACCCAAAATACAGACGTTGTCTCTCCATCAATTTCCCTAATCCCGGTATAAGTTGTCCATTTATTATTATTTAATTCAATTAATATTCATATTGCCTAGATTACTGGACAATATAGTGACAGTAACAGTACAGTAATAGTGAACTAATCGTATACACTGTAAACAATAACAATGACAGTAAACAATAGCAGCGATGATGTATACGATACAGTAAAACTGTACATAGGGTATGGTCTAACAATACTTTCTCAGTAATTTCTCAGTGACATGAAATAATACAGTAACATTAGAACACTCTTACTATACAGTCTTATCTAAAACTGATCAAAATCTCATTCATCTGTACAAAGGGATATCGATAACTGATCCATCAACTCATAGTCTCAATAACAATCACTGTGAATATCAAACATTGAATCCAAGTCAAAATATCTGATACAGTAACCACAACTCAGTAGACTAATAAATCCGTTCTCTCCTTCTATCAATTTATTCTAATCCTCTATGTCCATCGGTCTATCCAAATCTCAAAATAATGAAATAAACACTCAGCTACCTCTAACCAATCATCACTATCCAATCCGATATAATATCATCAATCCGCTCCACTTCCATCAATCTTGATCACAAATCCAAATATCAAAACACAATTCTATTGAAAATATGTATAATCTATTAGTTCTGGCCAATTCCAATTATACCTATTACTCAACCCTCAAGTCAAATCATACTCCAATTAAGACTACTGATAATCCAAGTCTAAGATCCAATCTTTTTATAAAGCTGCATCACTTTTAAATAAATGCTCAAAATCCGATTTAATTCCCGTCTATTTTTCCATCCATAAAAGAAATCCAAACTTAAAAGTAATTCATATGAGAACCCACACATTAATCATCATTATGAACTAATCAACCTCAAGATTGGTGATAATTTAGACAATATATAATTTTCTAAATTATCACCAAACATGAAAAGATCTACTGTATATCTCAGGTAAAATCTACGCATCCAATTACCTAGGCAACAGATCCACTATATATCCATCATCCCAAGATCTAACTCTCTTTCAGTGCATTAATCATAAATCAACAGTTAATTGTCCTATTAGTATCAACAAAACAAATAGAATCAACAGTTTGTCTTCCTGGGATTTCATCTCACTAATTATCAATAAATATTCACTTGATACTGTCCATCATAAACTCTAACATAGTTGTCTGGAGTAGTTAATCAGTTATTCAATATATACATATAGTGTATATACATGAACCATAACTAAGATGTATGAGTGATAACCGGCATGAATAATAATTTAAATGGTAAATATAATTCATTAAAAAGACTAAAATGCCCACAATTAAATAAATTAACAATAAAATACAGAATGAAATAAACACTCACATGAAATGACACGGTTTTAGGGTGAATTGCCATCGGGTCTGCACTGCACGAACTGGTCCTGATCTCCGAATCGTCTCGTGTTTCGGTCTTCGAATCGCCTGGCGTATCGGCACTATGCGAACATGAATCTGGATCTTCCGCATACACGACTCCGGTCCCTACTATATTGGATCCGGGTCTCCTGTAACTGGGTTCAAATCGCACAATTGTAACACTTACACATACATAAACACGTACACACCCACATACACCAATATAAGATTATATATATATATATATATATATATATATATATATATATATATCTATATATATACATACACAATACACGTATACATAATTATACACAACACACACATACGTGCACACACACACACAACATACACGACGCATATACCCACACAACCTAATACACACATACACTATAACAAACACATGTACTCACACGTTCACCCAAACACCCAGACACAACACATTAAACACAAACACACAAGTAGTATCTCATACATATAATTAAAGAGAGAGAAAGAGAGCTCACGTTGAAGGGGGGATAGAGGCTGCCATGGGGATGGTTGCACACGGCCGCAAGGGGTGGCGGAGCTCGGGGATGGCTTCGGGAGTTGCAGGGGGAGGAGATGATGGCGCAGGGGCTCTCTGCAGGGAGAAGGTAGATGTGGAGCGCCGTCATGGAGGAGCTGCGGCGAGGTGGTGCTGCCGCATGAGAGGGAGTATGGAGGAGGGATGGCCACGACAATAGGGTTCAAGGTGGTGGTTGCGGAGGTGGGCTGGTGTTGGGTGATGTGCGTGGGTCATGGGTGATGTGCGTGGGTCATGGAGGAGTAGTGGTGGCGCTTGAGCTCACGGTGGAGGGAAAGAAGAAGAGGAGATGATGGAGAGGGTGCGGGTTGCCGGAGATGGTGCACGCCGGCGGTGCGGAGCGGCGCATGGAAGACGGGCATGGTGGTGATCTCTGGTGTCCATGATGTGGCTCAGTTGTGGAGGAGGAAGAAGGTTGGCTCGGTTATGGGGTGGTGCAAGCGGGGTGTTGGGATGATGGCCGAGAGGGGTGTGCAAGCCATTAGGGAAGAGAGCCTTGGCAGTAGGTGGGTGAAAGGTGATGGGCAACATGATGTGGGTGGCAGAGGTGAGCAAAGGAGTTCGGCTGCAGGGCCTGGGATCGGGCTCCGATGTCGACGGAGAAGGCGAAGATGGAGAAGAAATGGCGATGATGGTGGTGACGCTCGCCGGAGAGGATGGAGGAGATGCATGGCTGCGGCATATGACAGAGGTAGGGAAGAGTGCAGGTGAGGGAGATGGAGGAGATATATTAGGGTTTAGTTGATGGGCTAGGCTTCATATACAAATAAAATGATAAGAGTGGAATTGGGTTTGATGAAAATAGAAGAAAGAAAAAGGAAGAAGATAAAAAGGAAAATAATATTAATATAAACAATATTAATTAATGAAAATACATATTAATAAAAATCATAATAACTAATGATAATAGTAGCTAATAAGAATTAATAATAATAATCCACATTAGAAGATAAATAATAATTAATAAAATTTTTACACATTAAAATACTATTATCATGTATTACAAAATATGGGTATTACACCATCCAATTGCAAATTAGAAAATAAATATATATACATGTACATCACTTCACAGATTTGCTTCAATTTAAATCTAAACATAACTGAATTGAATGTATCTCAATCTTCTCAATGTTTGCACAGATACAGTGGTCTTCATAGTCGATCTCCGACCTCCCAGCCCTAGAATGCGGTTTGGTAGCTCGCGTTGTGTGTTGAAGCATATGTCACAGACGAAACAATCTTCCCGAGATGTGGTGTGATTACAATTGGGAAGAAAACTTTCATGGTAATGAGGCATTTTACGCATGGATTTACAAGCACGATAATCATAATCATTGAGGTGGTCTGAAACCAAACATCTTCAAAGGTCTACAACTTTGCGGCTTTTTAATCATAGACAGAAACATTGAAGCAAGGAACAATTAAAAAAAATTAGTACTCGTTCTCCACTCCTTACCAAACAGTGGTCATGCTTGGATTGGGAGAAGGATTTTTCAGGGAAGAAAAGAATGTTACACAAACAAAATTTTTCCCCTTAGTCTAAATACTCACAAATATGATAATTCTGCCTGTATCCAATGTTCTATGCTCCCTTCCCCCTTCTGATTCAGCCTACCTTAATTCATGCAAGTTTTGCTCCATTTATGCAGATAGATATGGCTTTCACTCTTTCTCCAGATTCACCGTCGATTCAGACGACCATGTAGAAGTGAGAAATCTGGTAAGCGGTAAGGAAACATATTAAGTTTACCATCCACTGTTCCCTTCATTATTCTCCTCTACTCTGAAAGTAATGTTAATGGTAATACATCTGCGTGCATATAAACAAAAGTGTCTCACAAGCTTCAATGTGGCTCAACAGTCCGTTCCAGCCACGTCCACGTCAGTGATGTTTACTGCAAGGAGCCTGAACAGCTTATAACTATCTCTCTGAGTTTCTACAGATTGCACAGGAACCACCGAATTCGTCCGAGGTAACAGAAACAAAAGCAATATACATTGTATATAGAGTCGTGCATGTACAAATATGTTTATACATGTTTGGTAATTACAAGCCTATGCATGCATCATCAATGCCTCCTTATATACATGCGCATGTATGAATGCTGTAATGCTTTATATTGCAGCCATTCAAAGTATATTGAAGAACACATGTCAACATGATAGGACCCATTCATGCATACTGTGTTATAATTATATAGCCAATTGTGCATGACAGAGTTTGTTGTTTCAAGAAAACGCTCTTCAAACTCTTCTCAATTTGATTCGATGTCGGCAAAAATTCCGGAGAAATAAATAAAGAGGCATACAGAGAACAATTCTAAAGATAGTTAAAACACCAACTATATTGCATGAATAAAAAATGGCACCTGAAAAAGATAACATACACCTGTATCTATTGCTCTTTCTGTCCACATTTTTATACATCAATGTTGCCTTCTCTTTCTATCTACGTATCTCAGCAAAAACATCCTCTTCTACATTTGATTATCTATCAATTTGATTATCTATCAACAGAAATTGCATGTGTTATTCAACAATATTCAATGTTTCCTCACTCTCACTTATTCCTCCAGGTGCTGCTCTATATTATCA